>QOVD01005626.1:0-29768 GCA_003521225.1 Tuber microsphaerosporum | reverse complement strand
GCGTTTGCTTTCTTTCCTCTCTGTCTATCTGCCTGTAATATACTTATTCAGCTTTGTACTATTGGTTGTAGGAAAACACAGTTACACACTTCAAATCTTCCTGTCAGCCAGAAAATGACTGTCCATCCATCCAAACCTCTAGAAGTAGAAGAGCAAGTGGATCAAAGCTATCTTCATTGTTCACAATTGTGTTAACCAGTGTGAGAGTGATCTAAATTTTTGTATGAGATTCCATAGTGGACTATGTACTATACATCACCGAAACCTTGTCAACTGCCCTCACCCATTCAACCACCCAGTGTGTATTCCGCTAATTGCAATTGCGAGCTTAGTCCTTAGCTTGCATTTATCTACTAAGCGCCGATCAGAACCAACCAAGGCAACACTAGATGTTGAATCCAGTAAGTGGAGCCGTTGATGGTGAACTGTCCTCATACCGTTCTGGTAAAGTCAACTGTGAGTCACATTAACAGTCACATCAGTGGACACGTATGTAGGCTGGGCAGTCATTTCTTTCTTTATATATAGCCCCAATCCTGGCCCGTAGCTAGGGAATTGAATCACTTGTTTTGTTTTACTTCGAGGCACATTCAGCTGGTGTCGATAGACCAGCATATTGCATGCGCACATCTCTTCTCCATCCAACACTAGAGGCTTCCCTCCTGCAGTGTCCTACTACGCAATAATTCTACAAACCTACTTCATAGTAGAGATACCCAATTCACCTCCTTGGAAACTCGTCAAAAAGCCCCCTACAGCGCCTCTACCTCTTTGATTATTTTATAACTCCTAGAACCAACCCTTCTTATCAGTCCTAGAATCCCAAAAACTATAATTTCACACCAACCATTAAGACTATGAGCAGAAGTTTCACCCAATCATCCCCACTATATACGTAAGAACCCGGCACCACGTATGCTTATCAACCAATCCTCCACATCCAGTAAAGATTAATATAATAGGACGGGACGAATTCCGAGTGACATCCCATGTCTGCCACTCCCCCATGCCTCTGGGGGAAAGCGCCCTAAGCTAATCAGCCATCTTCTTAAAACCTAGAATATCATACACAAATTCTAAGAGCTATTATTATACAGCAAAAAATATTCTTCGTAGAGCCAAATCTGGTCTTGAAGTGTCGTTCTTTGCATGGTTTAGGATCGTTTTCATAGAGGGGAACAAGCCCAATTTTGCAAAGCAGAATGAGTAGACAGAGATCATAGATGATATGAGAGAGAATTAGAAATAAGATAATACAGAGAAATCAGGAAACTAAACACAGTCCTAGCAATTCCTTCCTTCTATCATATTTCTTTCCCGAGTCCACTGTCGGAGGCATTGGAGGGACGAGGCTGCCCCCCTCGCTTGAGATCGTTTCCACCAATATATCCCTAGGCGACAATGCGGGCGCAATATGAGGATCAGGGGTGGTGGGTGGGGAGAACAAAGAATGCGAGCTGTAGCGAGCTTTCGAGGTCTCCAACTTCCCAGCGAGTGGTGTTGCTATATATGCTGATGGCACCCGAACCCATGGGTAGCGGGCTATGGCCTCTGGATGAGGATGCGACCGGCTAAGCCATTTTTCCACCACCCCAGAGGGATACTCTGCACGCTTTGCCCAATTGGCAATGGGTTGTTCCAACTCGGCATAAAGTAGTTGCATGTGACATTGTTAATCGAACGTTGGGAAGAATTTGGTGGTCTGGTTCAATAACTCTATTCGTACATAACTGTGATCGCTGCTAGAGTACCCACCTATCTGGGGTGTGCAGGCAGCCTACTCTTACAATCCCAATGTAAGCCAACTCAACCTACCTATCCTGCATTACCATTGCATGAAGGTTGATACAAAAGGGGCCGGAAGTATACTTGTTGTAGAGTCTACCACACCTAGCCTTCACCTGCTGTTGATATGGTACAATACCACCTCAACCACTCACTGTTATCAAAAATGGACAAATACAGTGGGTTAGAGTTAGGGCTTTATACCACCCATTGGGTATCCCATCCTAAATGTGTGTGGCAGAGGCAGTTAGTATCGCGGTATGTTGAATAGTATGTAAAAGGAACGGATTGTGATCATTTAGTGGCATTTGGAGAGGTCGGCGGGACGAGATAGCATAGATCCCTACTCGCGAATGAGGACCGGGCTTCTTCGAGGTAACCGTCAACTTCTATAATATATGTCCACCGGTGATGGGCAATACCCTGCGCTACTATTCACAAGATATGATACAACAAATATTAACTCAACGAATAGAGGGAATGAACCCAAAGACGAATTCTGAACCGGCATATTTGTCAGTCACGAAATGGGGATGGAAGTTTAGATCTACGGGGAACCGATGCACACCGGCCCCGCCCTGGAATCGGCGATGCGAAGGAAATTCTCATGTTTTAAAAGAAAACGAAAACTCGAGTACAGTATCATGAGCTAGATACCTCTTGAATATTATGTAGCTCCATTCCTCTCCTATCATCTAATCTACACAACAAACAAATAAAGTCACTCGGTAAAAAATCTGTCAAACGCAAATTCTCCTTAACGGAGATTAAGGCTACCTAAGGGTATTGAGCAACTACCCAGCACCGACCCTACTATCTCACCCCAAATACCGGATCAAAAGCTCCGCAACACTATGCCTTCCCACCATCCGTGCAACGAATACCACCCTCTCAATGTTACCCTTTTCATCCAGACAATCCAACGTCAGAATGGTCTCGGCAGAATGGTCATGAAATATTGCCTCCTCAATCAGCGTTAGGTAGGGTGGTGGTGGGTCACCACGCTCGGTCATCTTAGGTATACCATGACGGATAAGCTCTTCTATCAGTGCTCTATCACCACGAAATGCAGCTTCTAACATCGCTCGTCGGCAAGGCCTTGAGGGAGGCCCTCTGAGCACACCGTAGAATATCTCAGGGGAGAGAAGGATTGAGAAGCGCTGGTTTGTAAGGCGCAGGGAGGCGATATCGGGCGGTAAAAGGTGACTGGTGATTTGGAGTAAGATTTCTGCAGGTACGGTTTCGATAGACATTGGAGTGTTGTTGGGTAGGGCGTTAGTACAAGGTATGATATGTGTTTATAATATCTGTGGTTGTTTTGACTGTAGACACTTTGTCCTCAACCCCGTCATCCTATCACTATCCGTTTATATCAGGTGGGGTGAAGTATCAAAGTATCAAGTGTGGATCTTGTTTACCATATGAATTTTGCCTCAGGGTCCATGATTTAAATCTTGAAAAAAATTCCAAGCTCCCAGTGGCCAACGGAATAATACAGAGTCACACCCCGCTATCCTGGATGACCAAAATCCGAAAAATCTGTCCGGGACAACGAGGCACGATACCTGGGAAAACGAATCAAGTTTTGCTCTAAAGAATTTTTACATTCACATGATTTCATATGGGAGAGCGAGGTATCCGTATTAATGATATCCGGCATAGCTGGTTGCCACTGTACTATACGTACAGGCTCTTTTTCAGAGCTGTGCAGGAACTGTTAAAATTGTCACGAAGGCTCCATATCTCTAACACGAACTACTACACGGATGGTTTGGAAATGGTTGAATGATACATGAGTTGAAACGAGAAAGTGTATTTCCGTGTGGTTAGGTGCAGCGGAGATGTTTTGGGAAGATGCAGGGACTTGCACTAGGGGAATCAAAGGTTTGGAACTAAGGTCTACTAAGAGCTGGAAAGAAGAAGTGTCACACTAGGATGTTAGCGAAACGGATGAAGGTAACAGGAATCTTCGGAAAAGGAAAAACTCAGGCAAGCGTGTAGGTAGATGAGACAGAAGAAAGTGATTCAGGGACGAAAGGTTTTGGATGATGTTGGAATGCGTTCTCAGGAGAGGATAAGAGGTTGTGGGAAAGGAAGCACATGGCTTGGACGATGATGAAGAAAGGTTTCTTCTGTAGTCAAGTTTTGTGTATGTATAGGACACCGCTGGTCGGTGTAGAATCAAACAAGAATCCCACGGTACTCTCAACAGATCATAGCCCATATTATTTGAGGAACCACTTACACAGAGGTACTCTAATCCATTAGGAAAATTATTCCCAGCGTGCCAAAGAAGCATATCAGGCAATCTAGGAATCTCAATAAATGCCCAACAAATAGGAAGAAATTTGGAGTTTCATGGCGGAGTCCTCCTACAGCACAGCACGCAGACCGGACATCAAGAAAATAGTAAAATTTGTTAAAATTCACCCGCAATCACTCCGCGACCTACTTTATTTCTTTGTACCTTTCCGTTTGGGTTACTAGTTAACCTTAGTCTCCTTTATCACTTATGATCAATCAAGAAGAAGAAGCGATATACCTAGAGGGTATACTATAGGGATTCGCACTCATGACCGGAAGTGCTCGGAGAGCTAAGCGGAGGATCTATCGGTGCGGGGGCGAGTACGATGTAGTTCTTTCTATTCTGTATATAAACCCTCCGTTCCAGGAGAGATAGAGCAAGCAAGATAGCACGAATCCCCATAATATACAAACACTTCTTTCTTGACTTCATTCGTTCTTTGATTCTCAATCCCTTCCATCGTTTCCGCCCGCCTGGTTCCCATCAATCGGTACCTCATAACAACAAATTCAAGGGTGACGATACCATGAACGGGGTTCTGTGGTGGGTAGCATTGGCCTAGCACCCTTTGAAATGAATCCCCGGAAGACAGCGGAAGGAATACTTTCTTCTCCCTCTCGGTGGTCCCAGGAATCGCATTTACCCATCAGAGTGCCGCTCCTAACCAAGGTAGCATCAAAAGCTTCCCTCCTACAATGCCCTACTACACAATAATACCTATGGACCTATCATGTCTCTATAGTAGAGATACCCAATTAACTCCTAGATAACCAGTAAAAAAAAGTCATCCAAAACCAATTTTACCTCCATAATTATAATTATATATTTCCTAGAACCAAAACTTCTTACCAAGCTTAGATCCCCGAAAGCCATAACTCCACACCAACCATTAAGCGTATGAGCGGAATTTTCACTCAATCATTCATACCAATTGTATACAAAGAAGCCCCCCCTTCACCACATATACTTATCAACCAACCCTTCGCATCTAGTAAAAATTAAGAGGAATGGACGAATTACGAGTGACACTTCATGTCCGCCCGCACTTCTGAGGAACAGAGCCCTAATCAGTCTTCTTAAAATCGAGGATATATACCCACTTTCCAGGGCTATTATTATACAGCAAGAATCACCCGCATAGTGTTAAATCCACGCTCTAAGTGTGTTCTTTTCTTGATTCAGGATCGTTTGCATGGAAAGGAACAAGCAAAATAGTTTCATGTGACAATGTTAATCCAACGTTGGGGAGGATTTTGTCTGATTATATAGTTTTGTTCATATGATATCATAACTGTGATAGCTGCGAGGGCACCCACGATCTATCCAGGGTATATACACGCAACTTAACGGCCTTACAACCCTGAAGTAGGCTAACTCAGCCTACCTATCCTGCCATACCATTGCGTGAAGGTTGGTATTAAGGGGCAAGAAGTATACTTGCTGTAGAGTTTACCACACCTAGCCCTTCCCCTGCTGTCGATATGATACAATACCACCTCGACCAGTGACCGCTATTAAAAATGGAGAAATGTAGTGGGTCAGGGTCAGGGCTTCATACCACCCGTTCGGTATCCTACCCTGACTGTGCGTGGCAGATGTAGTTAGTATCGCGGTATATGGAATAGTATGTAAAACGAACAGATTGTGATCATTTAGTGGTATTGGGAGGGGTTGGTGGGATGGGGTGACGTGGGCCCTTACTCGTGAATGAGGGTTGGGCTTCTTCTAGCCTACCGTCAACTTCTATAATATTTATATGTCCACCAGTGACGGGCAATACTGTGCGCTACTATTCACAAGAAATGATACAACAAATATTAACTTAAAAAATAGAGGGAATGAACCCAGGCGAATCCTCAACCAGCATGTTTGTTGGTCGCGAGGTGGGGATGGAGGTTAACGGATCTGCCGGGAGCTGATGCACACCGGCCCCGCTATGGAGTCGGCGATGCGAAGGAAATTCTCACGTTTTGAAAGAAAACAGGCACTCGAGTACAGCATAATGAGTTAGATACCTCTCGAACAGTATGTAGCTCCATTCTTCTACTACCATCTAATCCACGCAAAATACACCTAAAGTCACTCGGTAAAAAACCTCCGTCAAATGGAAATTCTCTTTAATGGAGATTAAGGCTGCCTAAGGGTATTGAGCAACTACCCAACACCCAGCCAACCATCTCACCCCAAATACCGGATCAAAACTTCCACAACACTCTCCCTCCCCAACAACCACGCATATATTACCCCCTCCTCAATGCTAACCTTTTCCTCCAGACAACCCAACAACGTCTGAATAGTCTCAGCAGAATGGTCCTCACATATTGCCTGCCGAATCAGCGGTCGGTAGGTCCGCAGTAGGTAGGGACGCTCTGTGATCTTAAGTATGCCACGATGGATAAGCTCTCCTATTAGTGCCCTATCACCACAAATGCCGCTTCAAAAATTGCTTGGTGGCAAGGTGTTGGGGGAGGCGCTCGGAGCGCACTATAGAATATCTCACGGGAGAGAAGGATTGAGAAGCGCTGGGTTGTAAGGCACAGGGAGGCGATATCGGGCGGTAAAAGGTGATTGGTGATTTGGAGTAAGATTTCCGTGGGTAGGGTTTCGATCGACATTGGAGTGTTGTTGGCTAGAGTGTTAGTAAAAGGTATGCGTTTATAATATCTGTGGTTGCTTTGGCTGTAGACACTGTGTCCTCAACCCCATCTTCCTACCACGATCCATTTATATCAGGTGGGGTGAAGTGAATTTTTGGGGCATATCCGGAATGCCGCTAGAGGGCCGAAAGCAGAAGATAACTTTGCCGCCTCCACCCAATGGCCACGCGCGTGCTCCCAACGCCTTAGCCGCATTCCGGTTATGCCCCCAAAAGCCGGTATAAATCGACGGCTTAAGCCACATGTTTCAACAGTTAGGAGCGAGACAATTGACAATAACCGGGGCAAACATGACGACGAGAGGTGAGCGCGTATAGACGTATTGAGCTTCAATGAACTCATTGCCAGAGATATCGAGATTGCCGGGAGTGCCAGATACCATCACGCATGCTTGATACTGCGGGAAATAGTCATATCCATCTCCTTGACGTAATATCGTAGACCTAGCGCACTTCATTGTCCACCTGGTAAACTCGTTAGCAAGAATAGCCTCAAAGAGGTAGCCCAGAGGATTCAGATGGAAGAGCCAACCAAACCGGGTCAAATTTCGGCGGAGTTGGGTCTTAGGAATGACATAACTTGCATAAATAATGGAAATATCTGGGGCAATTCTGCTGGATTGCGTCGTCGGGGGTGGGACAAGTAGCCAAGACCATCCGGTGAATACTAGCGGTACAGGGTGCAGCACTCATGTCAAGAGCAAACTCACGGAACCCCCCTACCGGATCCCCGGATTCGCTAAACAACTTTATACGAATCTCTCTTCATTAATTTCACCGTGTCCAATCATGCTGCGCCTGAGACAATTGCCAATCGAACCTCGCAGCAACAATCGTATACTGGGCCTCCGGGCCATTAGTTCAACTGTTAGTACCTCCTTTCTCATTCGCTTGCAACATCCCTACTAACTACACCCAACAGGAAAACGGGGGCCGGAATCAACACCCAAAGAAGCAGATTGCTCGTGTTAACTTAAAGGAGGCTGCATTGCCAAGTTCAGAGATTTTGATCAATAAGTTGTACCAGCGGCAAAATGCATTGTTGGACAACGTTGAGGACCAGGGTGGGAACCCGATTCGTTCTATGATTGTAATACTTCATCGTGAGCATCAAGACCTTGTCAAAATCATAAGAGAAATGGGAAAGACCTTCGATGAAAAGGAGAAGACCCTCACGGACGAGATCAAATGCCTACAAGACAAAAATCTCAAACTGCATGTAAGTTCACAAAGAATATATCATTTCCAAGCTTGTCTAATATACAAAAATAGCAAGAAGCTATGTCTCAATCTAACACAGGAAAGAAGTGGCAAGCGAACTTTAATGTCCGCGGTGCTCTTGGCAAGTAAGCTTAAGTTGAATTTTCAATTAATACTAATTTACTACAATAGAGCATATAGCCAAGGAAGGCAAGCGGCGGAACAAAAGTTGGAAAGGCCTCGGTACGCGAGAGGTACTCAATAAGCTTCTCGAAACCCCAGATGTCGCAAAGTTCTTAGATGAGGAGGTAAAAGGACGCCAACTAGAAAAGGACGCGGTCAAATTCTGTTTGCATCGTGTGTTCCATAAAATTTCCGAAGCGGCGCACGGCCACGACGATCTGATCGTGATAAGCTCCCTATACCACGAGGCGGACGAGCGCGCAGTGCTTATAGCCCTCATGAGGGCCCAGGAAAACTGGCCACGCCCAATGGTATGGTGTGAGGAGTGAGTGTGCCAATCATCAAGGCGGGGCGAGAGTTGTTGGGGGGCTGGAACTAGAACGGACATTGGGGAGATGTACTTTCTGGGGCTCTGTATATAGCTCTGAAATGAACATTCCTCGTCCCTAAATTCTAATAATTACGCTTTATCAGACTTTGGAGTTTGCGCTGTTGAATAAAACCAAGAAATCGGAGAAGGAGGATATCCCCATGATAATCAATGCGCTCCTGAAGATGTTTGGAATTTGGTATGCGGCACATACAAGTAAGTCCCCGGAGAAGGTAAGGGAGAAATTAGGGATGAAACTACCTCACGCCCGCAGTTATTCGAAACGGTTTTATTCTAGGTGTATGGTCGGGGGGATGGAAACGGTTCCAGAGGAAATATCACGGGCCTTTCAGGAGCAGGCCATTGGTGGAGGGGAGCCGCGACTTCCGGATATTGTCAAGATGCTACAGGCCATCACATCCTCACTCCGCACAGTTATATGTATTGACGCTCTAGACGAATGTGTAGCGGTTCATCGAGTCAAGCTCCTTAGTTCGCTGAAACAAGTCCTAGAGAAGTCCCCACGCACACGAATATTCGTCACTGGAAGGCCTCATATTCGAGCGGAGATTGAGAAGCGGCTTTCTGGGCGAGTGATAAGTGTATCTATAGGTCCCCGCAAAGATGATATCATCGGATACCTGCGTGTTAAATTGGACGAAGACGAAACTCCGGATGCGATGGATGAGAGTCTGATGGCAGAGATTCTGGAGAAGATTCCCGAAAATGTTTCGGAAATGTATGTAGGCGCAATGGCACTGGGAACCCCTTCCCCGCACTATCCGCTAATCTGGATCTAGGTTTCTACTGGCTTCCTTAAACATCGAGGCAATCATACATGAATCAACAATCCATCGGAGACGAGAAAAGTTAAGCAAAATGACAGATGGATTGGGATTGGGAGATGTTTATGGCGCGACGATCGAACGGATAAAGGCGCAAGATGGGGATAAATCGAGACTCGGAATGGCGGCGCTAATGTGGGTCAGCCACGCCGAGCGGCCGCTGCAAACGGATGAGCTCTGCCATGCCCTCGCGGTTGAGATCGGCTCCGTGGATTTTAATACTGGCAACGTCCCTTCGATGTCGACATTGGTTAGCTGCTGTCAAGGGCTTATTACTGTCGATAAGGAGGCATCAACTGTGCGATTGGTCCACTTGACTCTCCAGGAGTATGTTTCCGCTCATCACAACATATTGTTCAGTAGACCTCATTCGGCAATCGCGGAAGTCTGCTTGACCTATCTGAATTCCCAACAGGTCAAAGCCCTTTCGAGAGCTGATTCTCCTGATACCAAGAACACACCCTTTCTAGAATATTGTTCAGCGCACTGGGGGGCTCATGCGAAAAGGGAACTCTCGGACTGTGCGAGATCACTTGCGTTGGAACTACTGAAAGGGAATTATAGCGAGATTTCAACTAGATCACTTATAGGACCGTTAGATCCTAGCTATGCTAAGGATTGGAGCACTTACTCTCCGTTCAGTGGACTACACTGCGCATCGTTTTTCGGAATTGTTGAACTTGTAACTACTTTGATAGAGATGGGATGTTATGGTATCAATGAAGGAGATTTTTTAGGTGGCACGGCACTTGGATGGGCTGCTCATAACGGACATGAGGAAGTGGCGAAAATTCTACTCGGACGGGAGGAGGTCAACCCCGACAAGCCAGATAGTTATGGGCAAACACCGCTCTTCCATGCCGCTTGGGATGGACACGAGGGAGTGGTGAAAATGCTACTCGGACGGGATGAGGTCAACCCCGACGCGCTTGATGTTAATGGCCGATCACCGCTCTCGTGGGCCGCTGATGATGGAAATGAGGGAGTGGTGAAACTACTACTCGGACGGGAAGAGGTCAATCTCGATAGGCCTGATTACCACGGCCGAACGCCGCTCTCGCTTGCCACTTGGTATGGACATGAGGGAGTGGTGAAAATACTACTCGAACGGGAAGAGGTCAACCCCGACGGGCCAGATAGTCACGGCCGAACACCGCTCTTGCATGCCGCTTGGAATGGACATGAGGGAGTGGTGAAAATACTACTCGCACGAGAAGAGGTCAATCCCGACAAGCCTGATAATTGCGGCCAAACACCGCTCTTGAATGCCGCTTGGGAAGGACACGAGGGAGTGGTGAAAATACTACTCGGGCGGGAAGAGGTCAATCCCGACAAGCCTGATAATTACGGCCGAACACCGCTCTCGCATGCCGCTTGGAAAGGACATGAGGGAGTGGTTAAAATACTACTCGCACGAGAAGAGGTCAATCCTGACAAGCCTGATAAGGATGGCCGAACACCGCTCTGGCACGCGGCTTGGAATGGACACGAGGGAGCGGTGAAAATACTACTCGCACGGGAAGAGGTCAACCCCGACAAGTCTGATAGTTACGGCCGAACACCCCTCTCGGTCGCTGCGAGGGGTGGCCTTGAGGAGGTACTAACTCTGCTACAGTCTCACAATGCGGTGACCTCTAACGCCATTTGAGGATTCGGGGGGCCCCCTTCTGGAAACAACTACTATGGTACAAGCACCCCTCCCATCCTGTCGTATATTACACAAGGCGACTGTCTTCGGGCATCCCCTGCCGTAAGTCAAGGAAATCCAGAATACCGGTGTGGGAATAAAGCTATTCGTCATCACACTCTCTTGAGCTTCCTCAGGGTATTGGTTTTAGTTTTGTAGCTGAGTGAGGATTTATAGGATTTGGTTTACAAAGTGCAGTAGGGATTTTTTGTTCGTGGGGGGAAACGGTTTTTTTGTTGTGAGAAGGTCTAATCGATGCCTGCAGTTTTTCTCCCATCATATTTAAATTTCCCCTGGCCGCAAATTCTTGTCTGCTCCTCTATTTTTTCTCACTGTTTTTTTTTTCTTTCTTTCTGTCTCCCCAACCCCCCCTCGACGATAAAATTTACGCTGTATATAGAATGTTGCTTAGATAGAGGAAAAGTGATGTACTAGTGCAATAACGCAGGGACTCTCAGGGGAGATTGTAGGCAACTGCCTGAGGCCGTACAAATGATAGGGCTTAGCGACCATAAATGATTTTTTTGTTAAATTGCAAATACTATATCGCACTTGGGGGACATCTACTAGCCACCCGCCATAGAGGCTAGCACAGTATTGTCGGGCGTGATATTTGATCTGCGTATACTAGGTTTGCTTTTGCTACATAGGTTTAATTTTTAGATATTCTGCATGGTTTTTCATGAGGATGCTTTACTTAGCTAGATGATGGCGCTATATACTCCATGGGAGGGATTTTGTGGCAGGTTGCGGATGTTTTGTTGCTAACTTGATTGGGATGTGTTGGGCTTACCCGGCTCAGAAGGTGGTTTTAGTGGTGGGGGGTTGTTTCTCGCTTTATTTTTCTGGGGAAAAAGAGAGGACGGACAAGTGATGAATGACGGATTGGACATTGTGGCTGCAACGTGATCTTTTTCTTTCATTGGGCTTCTTTTTTTTCATCTTCGGCTTGGACTTTGAGATAACTTAGTGAAGAGAGAGCAAGTTATTTAGATTGGGTGTTTTTGTGAATCTCCAGTAGTGAACCTTTGTCAGCCGGAAAGCTGTGTTTCAGTATGGAGCGCGTGGGAGGAGCCCCTGCAAACACGTTTTTCATGTCTCTCATCGGTCTCGCTTGTATTGCAATCAATTTGATAATATAAAATGAGAAATATACTTGCAGCGAAGTGACTATTATGTAAGATTCACCGTAACTTATCAAGTATTCAGAAACCGCAATACACTCCCGGAAAAAAAATGACAAGTCAACGCAACCAAAACGTCTAACCCCTCAGTCGTCGGCCTTCCGATATCTACTAAAACAACGTTTCCTAACTACTAGCTAAGAAGAACTCAAAAATGACAGAGCTCTTCCCTGAACACCATAAGAAAGTCTCTCCAGGAGGCACGATGGAGGTATTTTAGTTCGAATACTAGAGGTACCCTGTGGCTGGGTCCTGCTGCTTCAGATATCCTGTCAGAATCGCTACTACTATCAGAAATATCAGGGTTGTTCCCTGGTGCTGCTTGTGCTACAGTGGCCTTTTTGGGTGATTCTGAAACGCAGCCTGGCCCGGGGGTTGGTGTTCTTGCCTTTTTGAGTTCCTTTCATGATTCTGCTAGGACTTGTTGTGCTTCAGCTCTGGATAGCTGCCAGGCAGACTTGTCAATTGTAAAATGTTCTGTTGTCGCTTTGATGAATCATCCTTGGCTGGTCTCTTGAATGGTCACTAGGGGCCTTGCCCCTACTTGCTTCCTAAGCCTGCCAAATTATTATAACTTGTAGAAGTTAAAAAAATGTAACTGCCTGACTGGATGGTGCCATATTGCAATAGCGTAATCATACTAGCTCTATAGCAAAGTGCTGTATCTAATAAGGCTAAGTATAGGAGGCTAAGACTAAGTTGTTGTAGCAAACTGCTTACACTATTGCAACTACAAAAGTAGATCCTAATAGTAGGCATTTGGTGAACGTAATTGAATACCAAAGATTCTCAAAGCCTACTGAAGTGACTGTTCAATCAAGAATATTGAAAACTCTGTCTGGCTAAGTCTGTTTTCTCTAAGTCTGGAGAAGAGCAGGTCTTAAATACACTTGTCAGACAATCCTGTACTTTGCTAACAATAACAATAAGGCTTCAAAAGTGGTAGCTATGAAACCATTCGAGTATCAATATGATACCAGGAAATAATACATAAAACACCTTAGCTTTGAAATATAAAACATACTAAATATGCAACAATACTTGAGACCAGCCAACATGAAACATACTGAGTATCATACAAAGCTCAAAACCAAATATTAAACATGCTGAGTATGAAACGATACTCAATACCAAACATAAAACTTGCTAAGCTTCTAAGGATACTGAAAACGAAACAAAAAACTTGCAGAATATCAAACGATACTTGAAGTCAGACATATATTATAGTAACTTGGGCTGAACACTTCACAAGCTGCTTGCTTCTTATGTCTCCAAAAAGTTTTTCGACAAGGTATTCTAACTGGGTTGTCTAAGGTTTCCATCACATTAATATCTTCCAACATTCTCAATTACTTAGACATTTGCCTAGACTCTCAGGCTAGCTTGACTTTAAAGTGATTCAACTTGAGGGGAACTTGCCTTGAACATGAACCTCTTTTGTAGTCGTTAACACCTGATCAATTAGGTAATTCCCCATTTCTAGAAAACTCTTAGCCTTTTTTGGTCGACTACCAAAACAAGGGGTAGCCTGTCTTTGCCGTGTTCCTTTGTGGACTCTACCTACTAGTATGATCACCATATTGTATCATACTATACAAAGTATTTCCACTGCTGTTTTCCTTTCATAGTTTACTCATAGCCATGAAAGATGGATTAGTCAGCATTTCTTGTTGCATTCCTCTGCCAAGACCTACAGTTTCACACCAAAATCTCACATTTTAAAAGTTGTATATCTATTCTCACATTGCCATTTACAATTTAAAATAACCGTACCTATATTCTCATTGACTGCGTCTTCATTTTTACCGTTTTTCTATGTGATTTAGGCCAGTATTGGGTTGAGAATACGCCTTTAAAAGCATCCCTCAATGAGGTTGACACTTATCCGTTTTTGCACTATAATTAAAGAACCTTTGGGAGCACTACTACGGTACTATTGCACTATAATTAAGGGCTAAGAAAAACAAGGGCGGTGGTCTGGGTTAACTTGGGGCCTTATACCACTAGTTCGGTATCCTACCCTGAATGTGTGTAGCAGAGGCAGCTAGTATCGCGGTATACGGAATAATATGTAAAAGGAACGAATTGTGATCATTTAGTGGAATTGGGCGAAGTTGGTGGGACGGGATAACATAGACCCTTACTCGCGAATGAAGGCAGGGCTTCTTCGAGCTTATCGTCAACTTCTATAATACATATATGTCCACCAGCGATGGACAATATCGTGCACTACTATCCACAAGATACGATACAACAAATATTAACTTAACGAATAGAGGGAATGAACCCACAGACGAATCCTGAACCCGCATGTTTGTCGGTCGCGAGATGGGGGATGGAAGTTAATAGATCTACCGGGAACCCATGCAGACTGGCCGGCCACAGAATCGGCCACATAAAGGATATTCTCACGTTTTTTTGAAAGAAATCGACTACCCAATTACAGTATAATGAGCTAGATACCGCTCAAATAGTATGTAGTTCCTTTCTTCTCCTAACATCTAATCCATATAACAAAAAAATAAAGTCATTCGGTAAAAAAAACCACCGTTAAATGGAAATTCTCTGTAACAGGAATTGAGGCTGTCTAAGGGGGGATACCGGTATTGAGCAACCCCCCAACACCCACCTAACCATCTCACCTCAAATACGGGATCAAAAGGTCCACAACATTCTCCCTTCCCACCATCCACGCAAATACTATCGCATCCTCAATGTTGCCCTTTTCATCCAGACAATCCAACAACGTCTGAATAGTCTCGGCAGAATGGTCATGAAATATTGCGTGCTCAATCAGCGTTAGGCAGGGCAGCGGTGGGTCACCACCCTCTGTGGTCTTAAGTATACCACGACGGATAAGCTCTCCTATCAGTGCCCTATCACCACGAAATGCCGCTTCAAATATCGCTTGCCAACATGGCCTTGGGGGAGGCGCTCGGAGCGCACTATAGAATATCTCGCGAGAGAGAAGGATTGAGAAGTACCGGTTTGTAAGGCGCAGGGAGGCGATATCGGGCGGTAAAAGGTGATTGGTGATTTGGAGTAAGATTTCCGTAGGCAGAGTTTCGATAGACATTGGAGTGTTGCTGGGTAGGGTGTTAGTGTATAATGTGTGTTTATAATATCTGTAGTTGTTTTGACTGTAGACACTGTGTCCTCAACCCGTCTCCCTATCACTATCCGTTTATATCAGGTGGGGTGAAGTATCAAGTGTGAATCTTGTTTATGATATGAATTTAGCCTCAGGATCCATGATTTAAATCTTGAAAACATTTTCAAAGCCGCCAAAGGCCAACGGAATAATATACAGTCACACTCCGCTATCCCGGATGACCAAAATCCGAAATATCTGTCAGGACAACGAGGTATCCGGGACAATGAATCAAGTTTTGCTGTAAAGAATTTTTCAATTCACATGATTTCATACAGGACAGCGAAGTATCCGTATTATTGAGGTACGGGATAGCGGAGTGCGACTGTACGTACAGGCTCTTTTTCACAGCCGTGCAGGAATCGCTTACACAAAGGTGCTCTAAAGCCATTAGGGGAATTAGTCCGAGTGTGCTGAAGAATCATATCGGGCAATCCAGGAACCTCAATAAATGCCCAACAAGGAGAAAGAAGTTTCGAGTACTATGGAGGCAGCCTCCTATAACACAGCATGCAGACCGGATATCAAGAAAATAGTAAACTTCAAGTGTGATGATGCCATGAACAGGGCTATGTGGTGGCTAGCATTGAAATAGTGATGGCCACGAGCATAATCGAGCAGATGACGAGGGTTATGCTCGATCAAGATCTGACCGACGAAGCCCCATTATCGAATGATCGATCAAACGGGGCGACTCTGATCGAGTGATCGATCATGCCCATAGCTCGTGCATGATCCATTTCGTGTCTATCAAGGATGAAATATTTGTAGTAATATGCGATAGCTCGGGCAGAGCAGTGGTAATGGACAACGGTTGTGGTTATTAATTAGGAAACAGTTGTCGTATGCATAACCAGAATGTAGCTCAGCTATCTGAAGTGGTTCAGTCCTGCCAATACCCCTGGGTCCCACAATACTCATTGCAAAGAATCAAGAAAACAAAGACTTTCAAAGAAACCATAGAGGAACAATAAAAGGTACAACAATAAACACGGAATGCTAGTCCTAAACAGGATCTGGCCTCAAAGAAAGTAGAGATCTGAAGGAAGCATTTGAGAGGAGAAAGAAACCATATATCAACAATTTTCAATAAGATTAGTAGAGTGATCGGTCATGATTCTAGATGCCTCGATGATCTGATCGTGCCCACCACTATTAAGAAGGGACGAACTCCGAGTGACACCCCATGCCCACCCCTAAGGAAAAGAGCCCCAAGTTAATCAGCCATCTTCTCAAAATCCAGGATACCATACCCCAATTTCAAGAAAGAGCTATTATTATACGATACAGCAAGAATCATCTCCTTGGAGCTAAATCCCACTCTTGAAGTTTGTTCTCTCTTTACATAATTTAGGATCGTTTACGTAGACGAAACGAGTAAAATAAATCGCTTGTGACATTAACACTTTGTTAAATCGAATTTTGGGAAGAATTTGGCTGTCTAATTAAATAATTCTATTCTTATAATATTATAACTGTGATGGCTGCGGAGGCACCCACTGATCCAGGGTATGCAGGCGCGTAGCGGCTTTACAATCTTGAGGTAAGTCAATTCAACCTATCATACCTATCCCGCAGCACCATTTCATGAAGGTTGATACTAAAGGAACGGACGTATACTTGCTATACTAGACTCTGCCACACCTAGCCCTTCCCCTGCAGCTGACTATTCGCCGCTATTTAAAAAGGATAACTTCATTGGGTCAGGGTTAGGGCTTTATACCACCCGCCCGGTACCCCTCTACGACTGTGTGTGTGACAGAGGCAGTTATTATCGCGATATATGGGATAGTACGTAAAAGGAACGGATTGTGATCATTTAGTGGCATTGGGAGAAGCTAGCGTGAGGCGATTAGGCCCTTACTTGCCAATGAGGACAGGGCTTCTGCGAGCTCACCGTCAACCTCTATAATATATGTCCACTAGTGATGGGCAATACCGTGCACTACTATTCACAAGATATGATACAAACAAATATTAAATTAACGAATAGAGGGAATGGGGATCAAGGGACATGTTATGGACAAAAAGTCAAACCAGAATTCCAAACAAGGGAATAGGAGAAGAAGAAAAAATGAAGGGGAAAAAATGGGAAAAGAAAGGTAGAAAAAGAAATTGCAAATAATTAGCAAAAGCCTGAAAGAACTCCCCCCTCCCATCAAAGCTTATCTACATGTGGATCGAAAGGTCTTGCCTTTGCCAATCCCAAACTCGGCAATTACATAGATTCAAGCTCGTACGGAGGAAGGAAGGATGTAAATCAGAAAAGCTAAAAGACAGATGAAAGAGGCAATGAGGAAATACCGGTCGACTACGGAAGAAAGGTGTAGCTGACCGTTAAGACAGGTGTCAGTTCCCCTAAGAGGCCACAGATCCTTTAGGAGTGGTGTAGAAGGGAGTTGAGGCAGCACGGGTAATCCGGTTACGGAGAGGCCGCTCTCTATGGACTTGGGAACAGGGTCCTTGAAGTCCACTTCCTGCTCATCAGGATCTGCCAATTGGAGAGCAGGTTGAGTGTTAAGGTCTGTGGTGTAGGTATGAGGATCATAACCTCAGAATTGCACCTCCGCCGCACACCCATCACCATCCTTAGCGAGCAGCAGGAGGGATATCTAGCCACTGCGATGTGTTAAGTGGGAATTAACATTGCCTTGTAGGATCCTCACAACTTCATCATGCTTTCCGGAGGGCCAACGATAGTGGGGTTTGGTTATCGTTATCGGGTGTGGCGATGTGGACATCGTTCCGTTCTAAAAGCATCTGTACTACCCCCTCATGCCCGTTCCCAGCCGCCCACAAAAGTGGCGTCCGACCATATCCGGAGTCCGGCTGGTCGGGATTGACGTCCCCTCTTTTCAAAAGCATCCTTACAACCTCCCCATTCCCTCTCATAGCTGCCCATGTGAGAGTCGTAACCCCTATGCAATCGGTTGCATTAACACCCCATTCCTTCATCTCCAATACAGCGGCAACTATTTCGGCGATCCCGAGAAATGATACTCCGTGGAACCCGGAAAATCCCGTAGGTCCGAATCCCCCAGAAAAATAGGGGCCTGAGCCTCTATCTTCATTATAGCGCAATAACAGTAGTTGAGCAGATATATGTTGATCAAATCTATCCAGAAGCCTCAGGGCAAGCATCTTGACATTTTCCGTTGTTCCCATGATTATGTGCTCCCCCCAGTAAAGAGAAGCATATTATAGAAGGGGTATTTTTGAGGGGGCCGAGGGAAGGGTTGGCAAAAGATCCAAAACAGATCCAAAATTGAGGTATGTCAAGCAAACTTCCGCTATTGTTGCATAGGGACTATAGAAGAGGGTCGTGTTACTTAAGAGATGCTCCTGCAGAGTGAATTGTACCAGTCGGACTGCGGATAAAGACGCCTCGACTGTATCAAGACCCAGACAAGATGCTAGGAGTGTTCGCAAGGCAGGGACATTTTTCGGATCGACATCTACAGATCCAAACCCCACTGCTAAGGCATGACAGAGCACCGAGGCCCGTAATGGCCGTTGCGAATAAAGCACCCACATTAGGACTCTCAATCCGAGCACTGATTTATTCCCTTTCTACCCCTTGAGTCGGGTTAGAGTTGCCGTGTAGGCATCACTCAGTCCATTGCCTCGCGCCATCTCTTCCAGTTTCTTTCTTCTCTAACCAATCGTCACTTCTCCTAGTATACCTTCAATGTTTAGCGAAACAAGGAGGAATCTACACATAATTGTTCGTAAGTATACATCACCGACATGATGGGAAAGCAAAACACTCCTACGCACATATCAGACATCTTATTCAGAATACTTTCCACAATATCCACCCGTAACTCATTGTTCATCGCCTCTGGGTCATCATCCCTGTCTAACCTCATCTCCAGGTAATTCCTGATATCATCAATTTTAGGGTTGATGGGCACCTCAACCGCCCTGGTAAAATATCTCTGAATAGCTCCCCTGACATAGGGCCTCCCCGGTAAGGAATATTCTTGTCTTTGGGGACTCTCGAACAATATCTCTCAGCGACTCAAGAAGTTCCGGCAGACGCTTCGGTAAGCATTCGTCGAGCGCATCAATACAGATGAAGACTTGGGGCAACAAGGGAATAGCGATCCTCAACATTCCCATCAAATCCGCAAGTAGAAGCCGTCTGCCACCAAACCTCTGTTTCCGCTTTCGAAACGTCTCGCGTACATCTTTCATGATCTCCTCCCTACCTACTAGCTGCTTCGGAATCGCTCCTATCATGTTGGTGATTGATTGCTCTTATTGAGCAAGGAAGTCGCAGTACAAGCCTGAAACCACAATACTCCCATCCTCCGCCTGGTCGCAGAGCCTATCGACTACCAAGGAACTAGTATTTCTCGCCGTTAGCCGTACTCGCCTCTTTCAAAAAATCCTGCCACTTACCTCAGATATGTCTTGCCGACTCCGGGATCCCCGTAGCAAAATAAGACAGCTTCATCTGCTCCGCCTTCACCCCCCTCCACCGCCTAAACTCGTTTGCTTCCAAAAGCCAATCCCCGACACCATCGAATCGGCCGGTGCGCACGCTATGATGCCTATCATTCGGCTCTAGCGGGGAGAGCCAACGCATTATCTCTGCATCCTCGTTGGATTTATAAACCGTCTTATTGTAGCTCCCTACTGTGTTGCCGCTGTTGATATCGTTGTCGCCGATGTTGACCGGCCGTGTATGTGCCATGATATTCCGTCCGAAATGTAGAAATGCTGCGGTTAATTTTTAGGGTATCGGGGGGAGTTGATCATCTTCCTGCACCGAGCTGAAGAAAGAGGGGCGATGTGGCTTGCCCTGTGGCGTTACTCGAGCACAATCCGGCCACCAATAGGGGCCCCTTAGTAACCGGACAGAGGCCAAAATACACCAAAGTTGCAGGTTTCCGAGGTATCACTACCTATTCAACTATGGGCGGAAACAACACACAAAAAATTCAAAAAGCAATTTATTATAATAACAGCACCCATACAAAAAAGCGTGAGATTTTTCCCCTCCATTCCCCTAGAGTAGTGAGGAGTGGAATGTCCTGCGAAACATGTACTTTTTGTATGGGAGATAAGTTACATTGCAACGCACTTTATCCAGTTCATATGCATTCAGCTCTCTACAAGTTTCAGAGAAAAGCCTAGAATAAATGCATATTATGATTTAGATACGGTAAATTTTATCAATAATTTCCAAAGCTGAGTTTTAAGATATCTGGAAATATAACGGCTCGAAAACGTGTGTTTTGGCTTGTCCTGTCGCCAAACCACCTCGATTGCCATCCAGCGAGGGTATGACTAATCGGATACCTAGCACTATATCGTATCTCAACGGTATGATCCCTCCACAACAAACTCTCTTAGATAGAAAAATAACAGCCTAAGAAACGAAGAAGAAGAGTCTTCTTAAAATGAAAAAAATAAAAAATAAAAGAAGACAAAATATGGGATCCCAAAGCGAGCGCCATCACCAACATCTGCCTACCTACCGCAATAGAACGCTTCCTACGGCACTGTACTGTACGGTACAGTACAGTACCAGCCGGCAACTCCACCCCCCAACAACCGATCCCCCAAACCCAATCCCCCAGCATTCCACTATTCATCCCAACTGGCATTCCCCACCTCGCCCCCCAAACCACCCAGCGCATCGTGAGCCAACGTCACAGCGCGTACGGTAGTCGAAATAAAGTTTATTACCGTATGTACAGCACAAGGCTCGACGCGCATCCATCCATCCGCTGCTTAACTTAAACCTTCGCAGTACAGTACATTTAATGCCTAAGGAGTGCTCGCCCGAGGCAGTTCGAAGGACCAGGTATCCGGAAGAGAGAAAAAACGCAAAGCGGGTAAGCGGTGCTTGCGGAAGCATAGTATCATATTTTGGGAGATGGGATTGAGGTGGTTGGGAGGTAGGGTCTGGGGTATAATACTGGTGTATATAATTAAAGAACCTCCGGGAGCGCGACTACGGTACTATTGCAGTATAATTAAGAGCTAAGAAAAAAAGCTGAATTTTGCCGGTATGCAATAGTGGGAGTGTTTGCAGGGGTCGTTTAATTACGGGTACGGGTATGGTTGGCTGGCTGGCTAGCGAGTAGGGGTGAAGTTGATGCGGGGCACTTGTCCGCGAAGGGTCTTTTACATATTGGATTGATGTTGCGTGCATAGGGATAATATTCGGATGTTCCTCTCAATTTAGGGGGGAGTGGTTAAAGTTGGACTGCAGATTTGCCTACAGACTCTCAAAGCGCCCGGGACGAGGGGAGACGTGTGCTTTTGCTCTGCAGCTCTAAAGTGATATATACACCACGTCCTATCCTATCAAACATCATAATATTACCATCCCCTCACCAAAATCTACAAGTCCTACTCTCATCCTGAGTCCCCGCTGAACCGCTCGCGAGTTACAAAGATCAAACACCTTGGCGCCAAGAATCTGCGCCTCGGGGGGTCTCAGCATTAAGGAGCCCGGATATTGTGGCCACATAAAAGTTAGCTGGTTAGCTTTAGCGTGTCTGTCATTTAGCGAGATACCGTATTCTGCATACCAGTAGCGTAAAAAGAAAAAGGGAAAAAAAAAATTTATAAAAAATTTAACGATTCACTCGTTACCTACCCGAACTCCAAACTTTAAAAAAAAACCTCGCTCTTTTCCCTCTTTGTGATTTATCATTATTCCCGAGGTCAGGCGCTGCGTGGACCCGAGTAAACGCAAAGGCGAGTGATTTGGTGTGGGTCTTGGCGGTCACGTTTTCTTGAACGGGAGGGGGCTAGCGAGATCGGTCGATCTCCCGGGGGGTGCGAAAGCTTCAATTGTGGGCCACCGTAGGGGTTGCACACACGGTTCATGTGGGGTGTTATGGCCGTGGCGCGATCTGGGCTGATATGTGGGCGAAATGTTTTTGGCTAGGGGTGGCTCAAGTTTGATTGGTTTCGGGGACTGATTGGTGCGTCATGTATAATGCCGTATGATAGATGAGTTGCGTTGGTTCGGTTTGCGGATGTGATATCATGAATTGCTGAATGGAGGGGGGGTTGGCGTGTAATTTGAATGCTGATGCCCGAAGATGAATGCTTGATTCCTGGGTTGGTTGTGCGTCATGATACTTTGACGGGATAATTATATTACCTCTCGATGGCTTTGGTTGCTAACCCGAGAGGGGTTCCAGCGTGACCTGCATCCGATAGGAACACAAGTTCATGGAGGGTTTAACAGATGACAAATAATAATAAGGAGTTGAGTGAGGGACGAAGATTATTCCTGTTCGATAAAACTAGCCATATCCCCGGGACCACCTAGGAGTAGATATATATCATGGAACCCTGCGTCCAGGGTAAGAATGGCCAATTTCCCGAGGTTAGAATAGATAATATCGACGCTGTGCTCTGTATGACAGGGGTAAGATTGGAGGCCCGGCTCCAAGGATTTCCTTCTTCTATGAGCGGATGGAGGTGCATTGCAAACTTTTGGGAACATGTCGTGTTTGGAATCTGTTGTAAGCCGCGCAAGGTGAAGGTAGCCGACTGGCTGGGCTCGCGCGTGCGCGCTGTCTACGCGGACTTTGCCGAAAACGGAAGTAATGCCAAAAGGCCAGCCACAAGTTCCCAGGCGATATGGGGGTTAATAGTAGAGATGGAAATACTAATTCAATCTGAAGTGATTCTAGCTTTAATGCTAAGACCCATTTCAGCCAGTCATATCGCCCGAAACATCCGTAGGATCGGCTACTACCTGAGATGTGGACCTCTCTAAGGATAACGCCGAAAGCTTGGTCACTCGCCAGCCTATCACTGACATTTTGGGGCCGAGTAAACAATGTGGGACAACTATCTCCGAAACTGTGCAATAGGGTAACATTGTTGGGCCCGGTGGCTTGGGTCGGTAAGAGTGGCTCCTGCTGTTATCCTACCTGCGTTGGATGGGTAGAAAAGCAAGGTGGAGTTTGTACCACGAGGGTTGCGCATCCGGCTGGACGCGGATGCGAACTGGAAGAATATGAATTAACTTATCACTTGTCTCATATTGAATATGTTCAAGTGGTGGTAGGGGGCTGTTAGCTATGAAGCCGATTGGGTGACGTCAAAGAAAGAAAGCGCATTATTAAGGCAGTTTTAACCCTTGAGGGGGGTTAATGTCGCATGTCCCGCAGATATTTGGTAGGGTCCCGCCGCTTGTGAGCTACCAACAGGGTTTGGGGCTAGTCTTGGCGCAGAGCCGCAACGCCATACCGCGCATCGCGTGGGACACTTCACGGGACCTGATTCGGGTCAGGGCCTGTGAGTGCATTACCTAACCCCCGGCGGTACCACCGCCGTAACGTCAACCGCAACCTGAACCACACATACCGCAATCCCACAATCCCGTTCAACATGCCCAACACAACATATTGCCCTTTCGCACCCTGCGCAAGGCATGGTTCCGCCGATATCAATCACACACTAGTCATCACAATTTTGGCCTCAAACATATTTCTAGACAAAGGAGATAATGACAAATCGTTCTTTGTCTGGATAGCGAAGACTCATCATGAAGTGCCGTCTGTCGTGGCGGGGCGGAGAAAGGCTGCGGTATCATGCCGTGCTGATCTGGACGGGGAGAATAAAACCGTGCCTTTGGACCCTGAGTATCATACCGATCAGGACTTTGCCGCACCCCTCCCCCCACCCTACCACCTCCTACATAATTAGCAAGAACGGCCCTATTTCAAAAGAGACCTGCGAGGGGACCCTATCTACATCATCCGGTTTGTTCGAAGGGTTTCCGGATACAATCATTAGCCGGATTCGAATTGTAATCGGGTCCTACCGCATTGTTCCCTGCGTTTGATATCACCGCTGCCCCAAGATATACCTATAGATCAGGCTCTCCGCCCACGCCTTGAGTTGATCGTACCATACTTCCTTGCCTCCTTACTTCCCTATCCTACTCCTACAAACTCACCAGGCTCAAGCATGAGCCGTCCTCCTTCGAAGGTCGGAAACGACCCTCGCGAATCAGAGATTTCAACAGAGTCTGAAATTGAACATTCCTCGTCCTCGAACTCTACCAAAGCATACCCAGAATCTCCCCCAAGCCAAGGTATCTGGGGTCAGAATGAGGCCGTCAACTACCAATCTGCGCTGGAAGACTTTGAGTCTCTCCGCGAACAACTATCTCGGATCGAAACCAACAAGACCGGCGGAGCGTACTCGCGGCGGAATAGTGCTTACAGTCGTCTCGCCCGTTTCCGTGTATCTATCCCTAACGATGACTTCCAGACACCCCCGGAATCTACTGGAGAGAAAGCCGCTGAGGTTTCTGGCGAGGAGGGCTTCCAGCTTGACCGCTTTATGCGCGAGGGGAATTTTGAGAAGCGTGAGAATGGAGAGTCGATGAAGAAGGTTGGAGTTGTTTACAAGGATCTCACCGTGCGTGGGGTAGGTACTTCGACTTCGTATGTCAAGGTGCTTTCAGACGCAGTTATTGGGACTTTTGGTCCGGATTTCTATCGGATCGTGACGGGCTTCTTCCCTGCACTTACGGTTGGAAAAGGACCTCCGACAAGAGAGCTTATTAGCGGATTTACTGGGGCTGTCCGTGATGGCGAGATGATGCTCGTCCTAGGGAAGCCAGGAGCTGGTTGTTCAACCTTCTTGAGAGCTGGTAAGTTTGTCACATGCGATCACCATCCTACATTTTGCTAACAATTCGGGACAGTTTCAAACCAGCGGGCGTCATTTGCTGCGGTTGAAGGGGAAGTTCATTATGGTGGGATCCCGGCGGCGGAAGCGGCTAAAAAATATGTAAGTCATCCTATGAATTCGGATCTCCCGTCCGTCCCATTTCGGTTCCTGACGATCCTGCGGGGTGACTAGCGAGGGGAGGTGGTCTACAATGAGGAAGACGATCAGCACTTCCCTGTCATGACGGTTTATCAGACTTTGGAGTTTGCCCTGTTGAATAAAACCAAGAAATCGGAGAAGCAGAATATCCCCATAATAATCAATGCGCTGCTGAAGATGTTTGGAATTTCGCATGCGGCACATACAAGTAAGTTCCTGGGGAGAAGGAAAAGAAGAGATTGGAGGAATGAAACTAACGTATGCCCACAGTTGTTGGAAATGCGTTCATTCGAGGTGTATCCGGAGGAGAGCGAAAGCGGGTCTCGATTGCGGAAACACTCGCGACAAAATCCGCCGTCACTTGTTGGGATAACTCGACTAGGGGCTTGGATGCTAATACCGCGCTCGATTACGCAAAATCACTGAGGATTATGACCGATGTCTCCAACCGAACAACCATCGTGACTTTGTACCAGGCCGGAGAGGAAATCTACGATCTTATGGATAAAGTACTCCTGATTGACCAGGGAAGGATGATTTTTTCTGGCCCCGCTGCCGAAGCAAAGCAATATTTCATTGATTTAGGCTTCCAGTGCCCTGAGCGACAGTTTGTACCCCGAAAGCGATCCTCAAGGTTCGGATGCTGACATTTGTTAGAACCACCGCCGATTTCCTAACGAGTATTACTGATCGGATCGAGAGACAAATTCGGCCTGGATTTGAGGATAAGGTCCCACGCACTCCCGATGAACTAGCCACCGCCTTCCGGAACAGTCCAAACTATGCTCGCCTCTTGGAAGATGTAGCCAATTATGAACAAGAACTCGCCGCGACCGGGAACACCGCCGCTACCAACTTTAAGAAATCCGTCAAATCATCCAAGTCACGTACAGTCTGTCCAGATTCAAGTCACACGGTATCATTCGTCCAGCAAGTTCTTGCATGTACACGCCGTGAGTACTGGCTTTTGCGAGGTGATATGCAGAGCTTCTGGACTACCATCTGGACGAATATTATCATTACTCTTTTGGTTGGTGCGCAGTTCTGGAAACAAAAGGATGATACCACTGGCGTCTTTATGAAAGGTGGTAGCGCTTACTTTGGATGTATTTTTTTGGGCTGGATTCGAATGTCGGAAATCGTCGGCGCTGTTTTGGGACGTGATATTGTACAACGGCATAAGACTTATGCGCTGGTATGTTTGAAGCACTCGGGGAATATTGCAAACATTCGCTGACGTGAGGTGTATAGCATCGACCTTCTGCTGTGGTAGTAGCCAGGTTGATTGTAGATATTCCGATCACGCTTATCCAAGTTGTAAGCAGCTACATCCCCGTTTTTAAACGATCACTTGCTGACTAGAGTCGATGGGATAGTCGATATTTAGCATAATCTTGTATTTCATGGCCAAATTCGATGTTGATGCCGGCAAATTCTGGATCTTCTTCCTCCTGACATACACCAATGCATTTTGTATCACCGCTCTTTACCGCATGTTCTCGGCTCTTTGCCCCACCCTTGACGACGCAATCCGGTTCTCCGGAATGGCCCTTAATATCTGCATTATCTATGCTGGCTATGTTATCCCTAAGACGCAGCTCCTCCACGATGCGATATGGTTTGGTTGGCTCTTCCATTTGAATCCTTTGGGCTACCTCTTTGAGGCTATTCTTGCCAACGAGTTCACCGGGAGGACAATGAAGTGTGCTGGGTCTATGATTGTACCTCGAGGAGAGGGGTATGACAATTTCCCGCAGTATCAAGGATGCGTCATCGCATCTGGCACTCCCGGCAATCTCAATATCTCTGGCGATGAGTTCATTGAAGCTCAATACAGCTATACGCGCGCTCACCTCTGGAGAAATTTTGGGGTTGTTATTGCTTGGACAGCGTTGTATATCATTGTTACTATCGCTGCAACTGAAACCATCTCCTTCGTTGCCCCCGGATCTGTTATCTTGCGATTCAGGAAGAGTAAGAAGAGTAAGCGGGTCATCGATGCCAATAAGGCCAAGGACGAGGAAAACGCCGGAGGTCTTGCTGTCACGGATTGGCTCAACGGGGATCGATCCGGCGAGGAAGTTGAAAAGATTATTGACAGTAAGAGCGTCTTTACATTCAAGGAGATCGAGTACACTATTCCGTATAACGGTGGTGAGCGGAAGTTGTTGAACAAGGTTAGCGGCTACGCTAAGCCGGGGATCATGGTTGCGCTCATGGGTGCTTCCGGAGCCGGAAAGTGAGTTGAAATTTGGAATTCTCCAACTGATGGTTTGATACTAATCGTCTCTCTAGGACTACCCTTCTCAACACGCTGTCTCAACGTCACCAAGTTGGTGTGATTACCGGCGAAATACAAATGGATGGCCGTCCCCTCGGTATTGAATTCCAGCGCGGAACCGGATATTGTGAGCAAATGGATGTTCATGACCCCGCCCAGACCGTCCGTGAAGCTATGGAATTCTCCGCAATCCTCCGACAACCGGCTAGTGTTCCAAAAGCCGAGAAGATCGAGTACGTGAATAAACTTATGGTCCTTCTTGAACTCGACTTCCTCCAAGATGCTGTTGTCCGTTCCCTCGGTGTTGAGCAGAAGAAACGTCTTACGGTCGGAGTTGAACTTGCTGCTAGGCCAGATCTCTTGCTCTTTTTGGATGAGCCAACGAGTGGGCTCGACAGCCAGAGCGCTTTCTCTATCGTCCGTATCTTGAAGAAACTCTCTCAGGCCGGACAGGCTATCATTTGTACCATTCATCAGCCGTCATCCATTTTGATTCAACAATTCGACATGATTCTCGCGCTCAATCCCGGCGGCAATACCTTCTACTTTGGACCTGTCGGGGAGAACGGTGCTGATGTGATCCGATACTTTGGCGAGAGGGGAGCTTACTGTCCTCCTGGCAAGAACGTTGCCGAGTTCGTCATCGAGACAGCTGCGAAGGGGGCAAGGAGCGATGGAAGACCTATCGACTGGGATCACGAATGGCGCACCTCGAAAGAAGCGAAGGGGATTTTGTCAGAAATTGATCGAATGTGCGACGAGCGTAGGGAGAAGCCATTGCCGGAAGTCGAGCTCAAGGAATTCGCCGCTCCCATGTGGTTACAGACTACAATGTTGACTACGAGACTGTTCAAACAACAATGGAGAGAGCCGAGTTACGTTTACGCGAAATTGTGGGTTGGATTCATGGTCGGCGTGTTCAACGGATTCACCTTTTGGAATCCGGGAAACACCATCCAAGGTAAGTGGAGAGGTTCCGATTCGAGCAAGTAATTGTTTTCATGTGCTGACTGGGATGACAGATTTGCAGAACCGAATTTTTACCGCTTATTTCGTCGTCGTGTTCCCGCCGGCCATTGTCAACAGTGTCGTTCCCAAGTTCTTTGAGAATCGTATGATTTGGGAGGCTAGAGAGTTACCTTCTAGGATATACGGCTGGGTTCCGTTCTGCACTGCTCATGCCGTCGCGGAAATCCCTTCTGCGGTTGTTACAACAGTTATCTATTACCTCTTGTGGTATTTCCCGTCTGGCCAGCCAACAGATTCAGCCACTGCCGGATTCGTGAGTTCTCATTGTCCTTGGTGAAATTTTTCTTCTACTTACACAATGATAGGTGTTCTTCATGATGTTGTTGCTATTCCTCTTTATCGCAAGCTGGGGTCATTGGGTCGCCGCGCCTTCGCCGTCGCCAATGGTAACCATGAACGTGAGTCGCCTTCCCCCTAAGCAATCCCAGAGAAGGCGTTACTAACAACACCCAGATATTACCCTTCATCTTCGTGGTCTTTGGTCTCTTCAACGGCGTCATTGTCCCCCACCGCGACATGCCCGACGTCTTCTACTACACCTTGTACTACCTCTCCCCCTGCACATACTGGCTCCGTGGCGTCCTCTCGGCTACAATCCCCGGCATCCCCGTCCGATGCGCCCCGCGCGAACTCGGCATCTTTGACATCCCCCCAGGCCTCAACGAGACCTGCGCCTCCTACGCGGCCAACTTCCTCAAAACCACCACCGGCTACCTCACCAATCCCTCTGCTACCTCCGAGTGCGGTTACTGTCCGTACAGCGTCGCGGACGAGTATCTGCGCGCGATGGATATCCCTATTGGCGGTAAGTGGAAGTACTTTGGCGCGTTCGGTGCAATGACAATCACGAATTGGGCGTTGTTGTACTTCTTTGTCTACACCGTGCGGATCCGTGGGTGGACGTTTGGCATGGTCCCGTTGTTTAGGTGGATTGGATTCGGCATCAATTTTCCGATGTGGGTGGCCAGAAAGGTTACGAGTAAGTAGAATGGTGATGGAGAACATGAAGATGGAGGCGAGAGGGGAAGTGAAAGTGAAAGGGGAAGCGTGAGGGGTCTCTTTTGTTCATTATCCTATTTCTCGTTTGGTTTATTTCCTTTTGGTCCTTTTTTTTTTTTTGGCAGAGAATGACGGGAGTTGCTTGGGTGGGAAAGTACATACAACGATGTCACGCACAATTCGAATTTTACCTTCCAATTGAAATCCGCTACTGTGGTAAAAATGTGCAATTGTAGTTATTTCTAGTCTTTTATCTACCTACCCCTTCCCT
>QOVD01005616.1:0-184888 GCA_003521225.1 Tuber microsphaerosporum | reverse complement strand
TTAAAACGTGTACCGCCGAAGTCTTTCGTCCCCTCTCAGAACTCAAAAGCCGAAGCTCTTCAGTGCCCGAGAGGCGCAAGGACTCCGCCGTCCACGTTTCTCTTTCTTCATCTTCACTTGTCAAACAGCCCGGGACCAGGAGGCCCCAACCTTCCAGAGTGGAAGGGTTCCGACACCCTTACCGACGAGGAATGAACTCCAATCGACTTATGTCGACTGTTGTGTCACTCAACAAGGTGAGGAGCATCAAGAGCGTGCATGCTTCCCTTGGCATCTAGGCCAAAGAGAGCGCCCGACAGACGGGCAACGCTGGAAAACGCATAGACGCTCACTCACCTGACTTCAAGCAGAAAATGAAAAGTTTCCACTTCGCCAATCTTCTCGTGTCCGCGTAGCAGAGCAGCAAGCCTGCTCGTCCTGGTTAAGCCCAGACGTTCATCGACTTTCCACCCGGGCACTCAGATAGTCAGAACCTCGGAAGAGACCACTCTGGCCGTCGAGTTAGGGAACGATGCCTCGGCACGCCCACGCGACGTTTGCAAAGGACCTCGGGCCGTCGGGCCGGCCGGCCTCGTAGGCATCGCGCACGGCGGCGTCGGTGCGCGCTCGCTCCGCAGCGTCGAGCGCTGCCACATACTTGCCGAGCGGCCCTTCGCCAGCGGCAATCGGCGTCCAATAGTCGGCAAAGCTTTTGTAGTCCATGCGGATCATCAGCTCTACTTCCGCAATGCTCACGAGACCCTGTTCGGCAAAAGTCCGTCTCAGTTCGCCCGGCTGCATCATTGGTTGAAAGCAATAGCGACTGCGCAGCTGGCGCCCGCTTTCACCGAGTGCCGCCACCGTGTCGACCATCATGCGCATGCCGGGCATCCCGCCGAGATGATCCCACACCGCTGCCGCGACCACGCCGCCCGGCCGAACGACGCGGCGCATCTCGGCTACTGCCTTACCGGCTTCGGGAACGAACTGGAGCACGAGAAGCGCCAAAGCGCGATCGAACGTGCCGCCCTCGAAGGGCAGGGCGCAGGCATCCGCCTGTCGGACTTTTATTCGCGGGTTTGTGTTGCGCCGGATTACCTCCTCGACAAAGATTGGCGAATAGTCGACCGCGGTAATCTCGGCGAGGTCGGCGGCTTTGGCGAGCGTGAAGGTCAAGCTACCGGTGCCGCAGCCGATCTCGAGAATCCTTTCGCCGTCGGAAATCCCTGTGAAGTCGATGAATTTCCGCGCGAGTCTTCGGCTCCAGCGGCCCATGAGCTGCTCATAGCCCGCGGCGTTGTGGACGTTGAATTCTGAGGTCATCGAAGTCTCCGTGCGCTTCCCAGATTTTTAGATCTCCACGAGGTGGCTGCACAGCCGCTAACACAATCGCATTGCGATCGCGGCGAGAACGCCGTGCTGCTTGCTCTGTGGATGCGTATGAGAAGATCCGTCACGGCGAGCTCCTTTTGAGGGCTACCATGCCTCATCGAGGCCGAGTTGCCCAAACACCTCGCGACGAAGCTCAACGAAGTGCGGATCGCCCCGGTGGCGAGGATAGGGCTGGCTGTTGACGACTTCAGCCTTGACCCGTGCAGGCCGGTCGCTCAGCACGATGACACGGCCAGCAAGCAATAGCGCCTCCTCGACATCGTGCGTGACCATCAGCGCCGTGAAGCGCGAGCGCTGCCAAAGTGATACGAGTTCCGCCTGCATCGCGATGCGAGTCAGCGAGTCGAGCTGGCCCAAAGGTTCGTCGAGAATGAGCAGCTTTGGGTCGTTGACAAGCGCACGCGCCAGAGCCGCGCGTTGCGCCATGCCACCGGAAAGCTGGTGCGGGTAGGCATTGGCGAAGCCCGTGAGCCCCACCAGGCGCAAGGCGTCTTCGATACGCCCGCCATGAGTGCGTAGCAACCCGCGGGCTTCCAGACCGAGCGCAACGTTGCTCCATACCGTCCGCCATGGATAGAGCGTTGGGTCTTGAAAAACGACGACACGCGACGGATCGGGTGCTTCGATCTCTCTTCCCTCCGCTAGCAGGGAGCCGGCTGTTGGAGTGTCGAGCCCCGCGACCAGCCGCAGCAGGGTCGATTTTCCGCACCCACTCGGACCCAGGAGAGCGACAAATTCGCCGCGGTCGACCTGAAGGCTGATGCGGTCCAATACCGGCAGGGGCTGCCCTTCGAGATCGAAGCTGTGGCTCACTTCGCGGAGCGTTAGCGTCGATCCACGGACCGCGTGATCGCTTGCGATCGCCGCTACCATCGCACCAGACCTTTCTGCCAGGATAGCAGGCGGTCCCGCAAGCGGAACAGCAGCGTGATCAGCCCGGAGCACAAGAACGCCATGAGCAGCAGCGCGGCGTACATATTGGCATAGGCCGCCCAACCTTGCGCCCATTGCAGGTACCAGCCGAGCCCCGCCTTCACGCCCAGCATTTCGGCTACGACAAGAACCGCAAACGAGTTGCCGAGCCCCATGAACAGGCCGACAAAGACATGTGGCATTGCCGCCGGAATGGCAACCTTGAGCACGAGGAAGCGCTGGGTTGCTCCCAATGTCCGCGCAATATCGTAATAGGCGCTCTTCACGCAGGCGACGCCCGACCAGGTCAGCACGGTGACCGGAAACCCGGTGGCGAGCGCAATCAGGAAAATGCTGGCGCTGAAGCTCGACGGGAAAACGAAAAATGCGAGCGGCAGCCAAGCTGTCGCGGGCAGCGGCCCAATGAACCGCAAAACTGGATGGATCCAATAACCGGCGAGCCGCGACCAGCCGATCGCCACGCCGGTTACGAACCCCACCGCGGCACCGAGAAAGTAACCGGTCGCGAGCAGACGCGCTGAGGCGAAGATGCCTTCAGCCAGCCGCCCCCAATCATCGATTACGACTTCGACAATGGCCTGCGGCGGCGGAAAGAACGGCAACGGCAGCAATCCAAGCTTTGCTGTGACGGCCTCCCAGGCAGCAAAAAACAGCGCGAGCGCAAACAGCCACGGGGAGAGCCGCTGGAGACGCTGAAAAGCAACAAAACGAACGCCGGCAAAGGCTGCCACGGCGAGCGCAAGGGCCAACGCGCCGCAGGCAATCGCGAAGCCGCCCGTGTAGGCCCAATCGCTCTCGGGCTTATCCGGCCAGAGCGCAGTGAGCACGGCGACCATAGACCATGCGGCGGCAACAGACAGTCCGCCGATCAACGACCGAGTGGTCGAACTTTCAAAAAAGCCGAAACCCGATTTCTCTGATGGCCTCGGCACTTCATCGATGACCGAGCTCACTGCGGATCTTCCCAATCGGCTCAGCTTAGAACGTCAAGATAAATCCGCTCGGCGAACTTGGCCGGGTCAGTGCTTCGCTTCATGACGTTCACTGCCTTGAGTTCGTCGGTGTAGAGTAGAAGCTGCTTCTTGAGCGTGGCCCCGACCGGGTGATTGTGGTGAGTATGGCTACGATACATGGTGGCGAGATCCTCTACGGATCCTCTCCCGCCGTAGCCCGAATAGATTGCTGCGGCATCGGCGGGATCGCTGGCAACTAGGTCTGCCCCCTCCAGTATCGATCGGGTCAGAGCGGCCGCCACCGGCATTTCGCTTCGGGTGAGGCTGCCACGTATCGCGAGAACGCAGCAGGTGCGGTCGGCGAATTCACCCGTCAAGTTCGTCGCGATCTCGTTGAGTTTGCCTTCCTTGAGCCAGAGGTAGGGCAGCGGATCTATCTCGGCCAGAGCCTGCACTTCGCCCTTGTCGACGGCAAGCGCGAGCAGATTGGCCGGGTACTGGCGCCACTCTACCTCTTGGGCCGGATCGATGCCCTTTTTGGCGAGGTAGATCGAAAAGAAGTTCTTCGCTGGGCTCGCTTGATCGCTAATCCCGATGGCCTTGCCGCGCAGGGATTCCAGGCTGTCAATATTCGCAGCCTTGGAGCCGAGGAGCCGGATGCAGCCGCCGTGCACACCGGCGGTGATCCGAACGTCGAAACCTTGCTCCAGCGGTTTGAGCCAGCGCAGGGCCAATCCCAAACCGGCATCCGCCTTGCCAGTTGCAATCGCCTCCAACAACTGGTCGGTCGAACCGCCGAAATTGACGAATTCGACATCGAGGTTGTGCTTGGCGAAGATACCCCGCTCCTTTGCGACTGCCGCAGCGACGGTGCACGCCGCGTTCGCATTCCAGGCGAGTTTGAGTTGGCGAGGTGGGCCCTGCAGCTCTTCACTGCTCGCTGCGGCGCGACAAATAAGAGGCTCGCCGGGAATATAAGACAGCGATCCAGTCCCGGATGCCGTCAGCGCGCGAGCCGCTCCAAACATTCCAAGCGGCGCCGTGGCGCCGAGGGTGCAAACCAACGTCAACACCGAGCGGCGGGAGAAGGCGCCCCGCTTCGCTTCGGACAGACCTTTCGTCAAGCTGTTGCCAATTTCGCGCTTTTCCATGTGTCACTCCCAAACTCGCGTGTGAATGGAATAGAACTGGGCGGCGCTTTGCGGGGCCTTAGCTCACCTCTCTTTGGGCATCATCCGAGCCCGTCTGCTACACAGGTGTGAAGAGCTTCACATTAACGCAAAAAATTGGAAGGAGATAGCCGCGCGGCGATTAAGGCTCTTGTCAATCGTGTTGACCTACTCACGGCGGCGTCTGTCGCATTTGATCGCGATCGGCGCGAGTAGATGGTCAATATCTGAGTCAACACGCACCAGCATGCATGGACCCTGCGTTGCGCGAATTGAGCAACGCCCGGACCGAGATCATGCGGGATAGGCTGAACTTCGACGCAAAGTTCAGCATGCTTTGGAATGGTCGACTTCCCGCTTCGCTAGCTTGATCCCGGGAATGGCATCAATGTTGCGCCGGGGCATACTTACAAGGAGGTCGCATGATTACCGCCGTTGTACGATACACACTGCCGCCGCAGATCGACCACGCCGCGTGTCGCGAGCACTTTCACAAGATCGCCCCCAACTTCCGCGGGGTGACGGGGCTGATCAGCAAGCACTTCATCTGGTCCGAAAGCGGCTGGGCGGGCGGCGTGTACCAGTGGGAGCGTATCGAGGACGCTACGGCGTTCTACACCGGGCCGTGGCTCGAGGGCATCATCCAGCGCTACGGCATGAAGCCGCAGATCGATTTTTACGAGGTTTTTGCGGTAACAGACAACACGCGCGGTAAGGTTGAGCTGTTCGAGGAGGCCGTTGCTCCAAATGACCCCAGCAGATAGCTCTTCTGCCGCACTAGCGCGTAGAGGTGGCGTTGTATGAGAGGATAGCTGCGGAATCCTCACGTCATCGTAGGTAGCAAGTCCACGCCGCGACCGAATGCGACGATCACTCTGATCTTGGCTCTTCGGAGACGTGCCGATCAGGGCAAATGTCCGCGTTTCGCCAAGAACTGCCCTCCCCGTTAAGTCGCAGTTTGACCCAACCCGGACATATCTTGCACCGGAGACAAGTAGCCCTTTTGGGCGTCCGGTAAGGCCGCCGCCTCGCCGGACCGATTAAGCTTCGACCGCTTTAGTTGAATGTTTGCAGCCTCAATTTGAGCGATCCGTCGGCTTGGCGTTCGAAGACGTGCGTCGCCAAACCACTGAAGGGAGACGGCTTGCCCTCCTTGTCCTTCCCCGTAGCGCTCCACTTGGCTGTGCCGAAGACTACCTTGTCGTCTCCGCCGGCATCGATCATCTCCAACTTGTGATCCGTCACACCGCTCGCGAAGAGTCCGGCAAAGAACTTCTCGATCTCGGCCGGCCCCGACGCGACCTGATGTGTGGGCGGCATCAATTTTGCCGTCGCGACATAGGAGGCGCCGATGGCTTTCTCGTCGTGCTTATTAAATGCGGCATCCCAAGCGGCGTAAGCCTTCTCCACGTCCCCCTTGGCGTCCGCGGCCAACGAAATTCCCGGCGCGCCGAGCAGACAAATGAGTAGTGTTGATGTTTGAGCCAACTTCATAGGATACTCCTCTGTTGGATAACGCCTTTCCCGAATGATTAGATCATCTCTCCGGTCGTCTGCCGCGGCTGCGCTCCCGCCAGCATGACGACACCGTCGCCGGTCGCGCTGTGGCCGGCCATTGTTTCATTACGAAAGAGGTGCAGGCGATGGCAACTTCAACGGCGCCGTTCACCTCGGGAGTCCATATCGCGCGTCATGACATCGCTAATGCAGCCGGTCCACGCGCCGAACTTCAACCACCACGACCAGTTCTGCGAAGGCAAATTCAGCTGGTTGCCGGAAGAGTCCATCCAATAGTTCGCGGAACAGCAATTCCGGGCAATTACCGTCAACCACGTTGACAAATGGGAGAGAGCGACGGCGCACACATTGCCTAGACCGGAAATCCCCGAGCTGGTCACGGTGTAATTCGCCTTTTGGCCCTTAGCTGACTTTGCCGCGTTGGAGATCGCGCCGGAAGGGTTTGACCATACTTTCCTTGCCAGATCCGGCTCCGAGGCGGTCGATACCGCGCTGAAGATGGCGCTGGCCTATCACAGGGCGCGCGGCGAAGGCCATCGCCAGCGCCTGATCGGGCGCCAGAGCAGTTACCATGGAATGGGATTCGGCGGACTCTCGGTCTCGGGCATCGGATGGCAGCGGGCGCAGTTCGGCGTCATGCTTCCGGGGGTGTCACACCTTCCTCACACACTTGATCTCGCGCGAAATGCGTTCAGCAAGGGCGAGCCCGAGCACGGCGTCGAATTTGCAGATGCGCTGGAAGGTCTCCTGACCGCGGTGGACCCCTCGACGGTCGCAGCCGTCATCGTCGAACCGATAGCTGGCGCCGGCGGCGTGCTGCCGCCGCCCAAGGGCTATCTCAAGCGGCTGCGCGAGATCACCAGCAAGCACGGCATCCTGTTGATCTTCGACGAGGTTGTCACAGGCTTCGGAAGACTAGGGGCGCCGTTTGCCGCACAGGCTCTAGGCGTCACGCCGGACCTCATCACCTGCGCGAAGGGGATGAGTAACGGCGCCGTTCCAATGGGAGGCGTGCTGGTTCATCATCATGTGCACGAGGCCATGTCGCAGGGACCGGAGGCCACCGTCGAGCTCGCTCACGGCTACACCTACTCCGGCCACCCGCTTGCCTGCGCCGCCGCGATTGCCACCCTCGATGTCTATCAGGAGGAAGGCATCTTCGAGAAAGTTGCGCGCATCGCCGGGACATGGGAAGCCGTCATTCACGACATCAGGGGCGCCGGCGGCGCGATCCGCGATATCCGCAACCTCGGGCCACTTGGGGCCGTGGAGATCGAAGCTGCCCCGAACGCTCCTGGTCAACGAGCCCGCGCCGTGGCGAACCATTGTTTCGAAAATGGGATCTTTGTTCGCGCTGTTGGCGATACACTGATCCTGTCGCCGCCTCTTATCATCAACGAGGAGCAGATTGGTCAGATCGCCGATGGCATCAAGAGCGGCATTCGGACATTGTGAGATACTGAGGCGCAGACGGGGCCGCCGGAGACCGCTATAGGAATTTCTCGCGGCCCTGTGCTTTGATCTCGGTCTCCAGTTGCTGATCGAGCTTGTCGAGGCTTCGCCTCAAAACCTCGATTTCGTGCGGATCGAGCGCGGCCATGAGCTTGCGCTCGACCCGAACAACGAATTTCTCGATATCCTTGTAGACCTTGCGGCCATCGGTCGTGAGGCTCAGGCTGGCGCGGCGGCGGTCCGCTTTATCCACGTCACGATGAATCAACCCTCGACGCACCAGCAATTCGATGGAGCGCGCGACCTTGAACGCATCGGACGAGGTCAATGTCGCAAGTTGCGTGGCCGTCAGCGGCTGATGCCTGGCAATGACCGCGAGGCTTCGCCAGGCCGGCATCGTCAGCTCGTAACGATCTTCGTACATGGGGGAGATGAAGCTGCCCAGCCGCGAAGCAATGAGACCGAACCGGTATCCGGTCCAATTCTCGAGCGGGAGGATCGTGCTGACCTTGTTCATCAAGACAATTTGCTCGCGGTGATGGGAGCAGAACCATAACGAGTTGCACTGCACCACTCAACCGCTCGCTTTCCGGACGATCGCGTCATTGACGCAGGACCGAATTACTTGCATAATGCAAATAATAAGCATTCAAAAGAACCAAGGAGGATCACCATGTCGAAATCGACTGACGGCCAGGATCTGACGCTGGTTGGCCCAGGTACGGTCATGGGCGAGATGATGCGGCAATACTGGATACCCGCCGCTCTTTCTTCGGAACTATCAGTCGACGGCGATCCAATGCGCTTGATGCTGCTCGGTGAGCAGCTCATTGCCTTCCGTGACAGCTCGGGCCGGGTTGGCGTGTTGGATCACCAATGTCCGCACCGCTGTGCCTCGCTGTTCCTCGGCCGTAACGAGCAGGACGGCATCCGTTGCGTCTATCACGGCTGGAAGTTCGACGTTGACGGCCGCTGCCTCGAAATGCCGAACGTCCCCCCACCGCAGGATTTCAAGGAAAAGGTCCGTGCAAAAAGTTACAAGGTTCGCGAGTGCGCCGGCCTCATCTGGGTATACATGGGCGCGCGGGCCGAGACGCCGCCGATGCCGATGCACGAAGCGCTGTTCGTTCCGGAGCAGGATCTGACCGTCACAATCCTCCAACGCGAAGCCAACTGGCTCCAGGGCCTCGAAGGCGATATCGACACGTCGCATTTCGGCTTCCTGCATGCCGGACACATCAACCCTGATGATTTCGAGGAAGGCCATCCGGCCCGTCACACGGTTTCCAACCGAGCGCCGGAGTACAAGGTCACCGAGACCGACTGGGGCACGATGTACGGCGCGTTTCGGCCGGAAGCGGACGATCGAATGCACTGGCGCATGGCGCATTTCTCACTGCCGTTCTGGACCCAGACCCCGAACGCCGACTTTGCCGACCACGTGGTCGCCAAGGCGTGGGTGCCCATGGACGACACTCACACGATGCTGATCTCGATCTATGGCGGCCGCGCCAAAGGGGCGACTTACTCGAGTTCCAAGCTGAAATCCGGTGGCGGCATCTCCGGGGCCGACGGTCTCGATTATCTACCCAACACCACGGACTGGTATGGGCGCTGGCGTGCGGTCCAGAACATCGGCAACGACTGGCAGATCGATCGCGAAGCCCAGCGCACCAACAAGATCTACACGGGCATCCGTAACATCGTGATGCAGGACCAAGCCGTCACGGAGAGCATGGGGCCGATCGTCGATCACACCAAGGAACATCTCGCACCGAGCGACGTGATGATCGCGCGGACGAGGCGGCGCCTGCTCAACGCTGCACGGGCATTCGCCAACAGCGGCACCGTGCCGCCCGGCGTCGACGATGCCGAGGTGTTCTGGAACGCGCGCGCAGGCTCCTACTACGCTGACGCGAAGATCGACTGGCTCGAGGCCTATCAGGACAAGTTGAAGACCGCCATTCGCTGGCGTGCCCCGAGCCCGCAAGCCGCGGAGTAGCGACAATGGCCACGCCGGACCGGGAAAAGCGCGCGCGCATCACGCGCCGCGCTACGGTGTTTGGACTGACGGCCTCTTCGATCCTGCCGTCGATCATGGCTCCTTCGAGAGCGGAGGGCGAATGGTCCTCGCTGGTCGCCGCCGCAAAGAAGGAAGGCCGCGTGGTGCTCTACAGCGCGTTCGTCGGCCTTGCCGCGCACAAGGAGCTCAAGAAGGAGTTCGAGTCCGCCTACGGAATCACCGTGGACATTCTCGAAGCGCGCGCGAGCGAAGTCCGGGAGCGCATCCGCATCGAGCAGGCCGCGGGCCGCAACGCAGCCGACGTCTCCGAGAACGGGCGGACCACGACCACGCTGCAGATCAAGGAGGAGCGTGTCTTCGAACCTCACGGCCCCCTCCCCAGCCTCGGCCGTCTCAAGGCGGACTTCCCAAGTGACGGCATGCGGCTCCCTGTCTTTGCGATCGTCTACGGCATCCTGGCGAATACCATGCTGGTCAAGCCGGCGGACGAGCCGAAAAGCTGGCTCGACCTGACGGATCCGCGCTGGAAAGGAAAAATCCTCAGCGACGATCCGCGGACGCTCGGCGGCGGCGGCGTGCTCTTCTCGGTCCTGCAGGACCTCTACGGGCGCGCCTTCCACGAGAAGCTTGCCCAGCAGGACCTGAAGTTCAGCCGGGAGATACCCGCAAATGAGCGCCGCGTAGCGCGCGGCGAATACCCGCTCTACATCCCCGACAGCCTGACGTCGCTGCTCGAACTTAAGGGCCTCCCGGTCAAGTTCATCGCGCCGAAGGAGGGGCTGCCCTATGTCGGCTACGATCTCGCGCTGCTGAAGAATGCACCCCACCCCAACGCGGCGCGGCTGCTGATGGAATACTATCTGGGCAAGACGATGCAGCAGAACCTTGCGAGGCTCGGGCTGCTGCCGACCACGGCGGACGCGCTGACCGGTGTCGATCCCGCGGTGGCACAAATCGAAACAACGAAGCTTCTCGGCACCACGGATCCAGAACGCATGAACGAGATGCTGTCTTTGGCTCAGCAGATCTATCGCTGAGAGGCATTCCCGGCTTAAGGGGCTGCGCCGGCCTGCTCCGGCACAGCCCAAGCCGACTGCTGCGGAACGACGACGGTCACATTGTCTCCGACGGAGAAGCCACCGAACGGCGGCGCATCGACATTGAGGCGGCTATCGTCGGTCTGCACCACGACCGACCGGATCGGACCGCGGAAGATCGTATGCGCAATCTGTCCGGACCATCGAAGCTCGTGGTCACTGTGAGCCGCATCTGGGGCCGCGATACGGGCGTCCTCGGGACGAACCATGACGGTCACGGGCCGCCCGGGCCGGATCTCGCTTGCCGACTGGCACGCTCCACGCCAGCCCTTGCCGACGACGTTGAGCCGCACCCGGCGATCGTCGATCCGCGTGCAGGCCTCCACACTGGCCTCCAGCAGGTTCGGTGTTCCGAAGAAGGCCGCCACGATCCGGTTTGCGGGATAGCGATAAATCTCCTCGGGCGCACCGATCTGCTGGATTCGGCCGCGATCCATCACGACCACACGGTCGGACAACGCCATCGCTTCGGCCTGATCATGTGTCACGTACAGGCTCGTCATGCCGAGCCGTCTCTGGATCGAACGGAACTCGTCGCCCATCTGCAGACGGAGCTTTGCGTCGAGATTGCTGAGCGGCTCGTCGAGCAGCAGCACCTTGGGTTCGAAGACGAGCGCCCGCGCGATCGCCACCCGCTGCTGCTGGCCGCCGGACAGCGCCGGTGCCGGCCGCTCGGCAAAATCCTGCATTTCGACGAGGCGGAGTGCCCTGGCGACGAGATCGCGTATCTCGGCCGCGGATTTGCGGCGCACCCGCAGCGGATAGGCGACGTTCTCGAAGACGGTCATGTGCGGCCAGATCGCGTATGACTGGAAGACCATGCCGAGCCGCCGGCGCTCCGACGGAACAAAGACGCCGCGAGCCGCATCGCTGACGACCTCGTTGCCGATGCTGATGCGGCCGCCGGAATTTTGCTCGAGGCCCGCGACCATCCGCAACGTCGTGGTCTTGCCGCACCCCGACGGCCCCAGCAGGGTGACGAATTCACCCTCGCTGACGCGCAGGTCGACGCCGTCGACCGCGACGAAATTACCGAAGCTCCGGCTCACCTTCTCAAGAACGACATTCGACATGGCACGATCCAAGCCTGGTCACATTCCACCGATACGGCTGCTGATGAACTTGAGTTGAACCCACCGGAAGATGATCACGAGAACCATCATGATGAGCCCGATCACGCTGACCTGCTCCGCATTGCCGTTCGCCCACAGCTTCAGCAGCACGACAGACAACACCTCGGAGCCGACAGAATAGAGCAGAACGGATGCGCTCAGCTCGCGCATGATGCCGAAGAACACCAGCACCCATCCGACGGCGAAGGAAGGCCAGGCCAGGGCAAGGACGATGCGCCTCATGGTTTGCAGCCAGCTTGCGCCATGCACCCGGGAGCACTCCTCGAGGTCGAACGAAAGCTGCGCGTATGCGCTCGACATGGCGCGCACCGAAAGCGGCGTCCCAAGCGAAATATAGGCCAGCAGCAGCGCCCAGATCGTGCCGTAGATCGGAATCGCGTGAGGCAGCAGAGCAAACCCCCAGAGAAACCCGACACCAAGGACGATGCCGGGCATCATCCACGGCAGCCAGGCCATCGAATCGATCAGCAACCGGCCTCGCCACTTCGTTCGGACCGAGACATAGGCGACGGTTGCGCCGAGCAACATCGTCAGTGTGGCGCCGACGAGGCCCAGGAACATCGTGTTGCTGAACCCGCGCCAGAACTCGCTGCTGCCGAATACCGCCTGATAGTGCTCGAGTGTCAGCATGTCCCACTGGTAGAACCCGAAGAACTTGAAGAACGAGCCGATGACGAGTTGTCCGACCGGGAGAACCACCGTCACCACAAAGAACAGAACGCAAAAGGCAAAGGTTGCCCATCGCCATGCACCGAGCTTCATCACCGAAGGCGAATAGCCCTTGCCAGTGATGGTCTGAAAACTTCGGCCGCGCAGCATCCGCCGCTGCAGAAGAACGATCAGGAACAATAGCGCCATGATGACGAAGCTGATCGCGGTTGCATACTGATATTGCGGCGGCGACCGCTGGTTGATCGAGTCGTAGATGTCCGTCGTGATGACCCTAATTCCCGCCGGTGAGCCGAAGAAGAGCGGCGACTCGAAATTCTCGATGCCGCGAATGAAGCTCAGGATGGCCGCACCGGTCAGCGCGGGCAGCATAAGCTGCAGCGTGACAGAGCGAAAAGTTCGCAGGCGTGATGCGCCGCACATGGTCGCCGCCTCCTCGAGACTCGGATCCATCGCTCGGAAGGCGTCCACGATAAGAAGAAACAGGAACGGCACGGAATACTGCATCATGTGCCAGACTACGCCGCCATATGAATAGACGTTGATCGGCGCTGTCTCTGATCCCGTGACCCACTGATAGAGCTGATTGAGCAATCCGACCTGCGGATTGCCGAGCATGCCCCACGCCATTGCGGTCAGGATCGGGGGAATGAAGAATGGCAGCGTGATCAGGACTTCCAGAGCCCCCCGGAATGGCGTGTCGGTTCGCGCCAGTATCCAGGCGAGCAGGACGGCCAGGATTACCGAAGGGATGGTCTTGGCCAGGGATATGCCGACGGTGTTGAGGAGTGTCACCGCGCTTTGCAGCGTGATGACGTCGCGATATCCGTCCAGATTGAAAGTGCCGGCCATTCCCGGCGGCGTCGAATGCAGGCTTCCATAGAGCAGCATCGACAGCGGATAGACGGAAAGGAAGGCGAGAACGACGACGAGCAGAGCGAGCGCCGCAAGGCGGCCTGCCGCAGTCGCCTGCAGCCACCGCCCGATCCCGCTCAGGCCGGTCGTACGCCTCTCGACGAGGTTGTTCACTCCCTCTCCGGCTGAAACGCTCATGGGTCTCTCAGGGGTAAAGCTTCTTGGCGAGATCCATCATCGAGGAGCGCTCAGCCAGCTTGGCGGGACCAATGATCTTGGCATTCACGAACTGCTGCGCGTCCGGATTGGCGCGCTCGGCGGCCGCGGCGTTCACCGGAAGCATCCAGGCGTTCGCGTAGAGCAATTGCGACTCGACGCTGAGGAAGTGGTCGATGAACAAACGCGCAGCGTTGGGATGCGGCGCGTTCTTGAGCACCGCGAGATCCATCTCCGCGAAAGGTGCACCCTCCTTCGGAATCACAACTTTCACCGGCAGCCCCTTCAGATCGGACGTGAAGGCAAAGATCTGCGGGATATAGATGGCGTACTCGCCGCGAGCGACGCGCCGCGCGTCGTTTCGCATATCGCGGCTGAACACGGGCTTTTGCTCGGCGAGCTTCTGGTTGAAGTCGGTGCCCATGGTCTTTTCCAGGATGGCGAACATGGTATTCCCGCTGCCGAGCGGCCGCATGTCGTCCGAGAGGATCTTGCCCTTCCATTTGGGATCGTTGAGATCGTTCCAGCTCGTCGGGATGTCCTGCTCCTTGACCAGCCGCGTGTTGATGAGGATGCCCATCGGCTGCATGAAGGCCGGCACGCTGTATTCATTGGCTTTGAACGGCGGTCGCAAATGGGCGGCATTCGGGATCGGCGGCAGTTTCTGCACGAAATCGCCGTTCTTGAGCTGCTCTTCGATCATGGTCGTCGTGACCATTTCCGCGTCGCCCAGGAAGCGGCCGGCCGCCTGCTCGGTGCGGATGCGCTCGGAGAGCTCACTGGCACGGAGGTCGAGACTCTCGACCGGAATTCCGTACTTCGCTTCGAACGACTTGAGGACAGCCGTGAAGTAGGGAGCGCCCAAGGCCATGTTGTAGACCACGACCTTGCCTTCCTTCTTGGCGGCCTCGACGACCTTGTCCCAAGAACCGTCCTCGGCTTGCGCGGAGCTCAACAGACCCACGAAACAGGCGACAGCCGCCGACATCCCTAGCTTGAACAACACTTACTCCTCCCAATGCGCTTTTATTTGCTTAGTTGATTCACTGGTCTTCAGACTTCCAAGACAACATATTGCTTGTCGATCGTGACCTGAAACGTTTCGGCGCGCAGCTCGCCTTCGATCAGCGCGCCTCCGGGCTCGACTTTCAGCTCATAGCTTCGGACCTTGGTCCGATCTGGCTCGCACCATGACCGCCCGGTTCGCAGATCGAATTCCCAGCCATGCCACGGGCAGCGCAACAACTCACCGCGCCGGCTGTATTGATAGTCACCAGGCCCCGTCGCCTCGACGAGCCCGACGATGCGCCCCTTGCACAGGGACGCCCCCTCATGCGGGCAACGATTGCCGACGGCGAAATACTCGCCGCCAACATTGAAGATGCCGATCTCGCGTCCATTGACCTGGACCAGCAGGCGCTGGCCCGGCGGGATCTGATCCACGGTCGCAACCACATGCCGCACCATCAGTCCAACCTGTAGAACTTGCGCGCATTCTCGTAGAGAAGCTGCTCGCGCTGGGCCTGTGTGAGGTTGGCACGAAACGCGTAGCGCGGATCGTCGAAATCCCAATGCGGGTAGTCGGTGGAGAACAGCAGCCGATCCCATCCGATCCTGTCGAACAGATCGATCAATTCGGCCGACGTCGCCGGCTCCTCCATCGGCTGCGTGCTGAACCACACCTGCTCGCGCACATATTCCGACGGCGCCCTCTTCACATGAGGAACCTCGCTCCGAAGGCGTGCCCAGTGCTTGTCCATGCGCGCATTGAGCGAGGGCACCCAGCCCAAACCGCCCTCCATGATCACGACGCGCAACTCGGGAAAGCGCGCCAGGACCCCTTCGAAGACAAGGCTGGCCACGACCGCCTGCATGGTCTGGGCGACCGAGTGGTGTTCCTCCATGTAATAGGATGTCCATCCGCCGCCGGTCGACGGATGGCCATTGGTGCCGCCGACATGAATCGTGATCGGCAGGTTGTTGCGCACGGCCGCCTCATAGATCGGCCAGTAGCGCCGGCGTCCAAGCGGCTCGTCCGTCTTGGGCAGGATCAGGATCTGGGTAAAGTTGGGATCCCCTCCCCTGGAATCGATCTCGGCGACGGAGGCAACCGTGTCCTCCTGGGCGATCAGCACCGAGGCCCTCAAACGCGGCTCCTGCTTCACCCAGCGTTCGACCTGCCAGGTATTCATCGCGCGGGTCAATGCGACGCCAAGGTCGAGATTTCTCTGACTGCCCGGATTCCACCGCAGGGGTATCAACATGCCCACCTCGATCCCGTTCGGATCGAGGTGCTGTTTCTTCATCAGTTCAAGGCTCGATCCCGGCGGCCCGCCCTCCTCCGGATAGGCATCGATCCGCGCGGCGTCGGGCGACATGCGCGGATGCGACAGTGCCTCGGAGAAAGCGTGGCGCAGGTGGCTGCCATAGACCGTGAGATGCTCGATCCATTGCCTTTCCAGATAAGGATGCACCTCGGTCCAGGACGTCATCGCCGGATGGATGTCGCAATCGATGACTTTCAGCTTGTAGTTCGAGGCCCGTGGCCGTTCCAGTTCAACGGTGCTCATGGCACAACCTCCATGATCTGATCGGCCGTGGCCAATCGCGAGTAAGTGGCGAGCGCATTTTCACTGGCGATCTTGCGGAAAAGCGCATCAGGGAGCCGGCCGGAGAGAACCGCATCCCCGTCGAAATGCCAATGCGGATAGTCCGTCGAGAACAGGAACAGTTCGTCCGACTTGATGTGATCGGCGAGCCGCATGATGGCCTCGCCGTCGTCCGCCGCATCGACCGGCTGGACGGTGAAGCGCACATTGTTACGGATGATCTCGGACGGCGTGCGCGTGACCCACGGAACCTCGGCTCGCACGCCTTTCCATGTCTTGTCGGCGCGCCAGATGAACCCGCTCAGCCACGTCAACCCGGATTCGATTGCAACGACCTTGAGCCCTGGAAACTTCGCGAACACGCCCTCCGATATCAGGCTTTGAAGCTGGCTCTCGAATGCGGCGGATTGCGCCACATAGTCCTCGACATAGTATGACGGCCACCCGACGGCGGTAGGCGCATATCGATAGGCGCTTCCTGCGTGAATTCCGATCGTCAGGCCAAGGCGCTCGGCGCGTTCGTAGATAGGCCAGAGATGTCGCCGGCCCAGCGTCGTTTCACCGGACACCAGCATGAGCACCTGCACGAACCGGAAGTCGTCGGCGCGGCGGTCGATTTCCGCCACGGCGAGTTCCGCGTTGTGCGACGGGATCACGATCGAGGCGCGGAGGCGCGGATCTCGATTGAGCCAGTGATCCCTGATCCAGTCGTTGGTCGCTTGGCAGAACGCTGCCGCCATATCCTCACTGTGAAGGACCTGCGCGCCGTAGAGACAGTTTAGAATTCCATAGCGCGGTCGAAGCCGATCGAGCACATGGTCTTGCATCGCTTCGAGCGAGGAGCCCGCCTTCGCACCACCCGGGAGAAGCCAGTCCGGACGACAGGATAGTGGCGAGTTCTGCGGGTAGCTGGTCAGGCTCAGATTGAGACGGTCGAGCGCGCGGACGGAGACCATCTCGCGCCAATAATCGTCCAGATAGGGCAGGAGGACGCCCATCCCGGGCACAGCCGGATGAAGGTCGCAATCGATTGCGCCGGCATACGTCCTCGCCTGATCAAGACCGGCGACCAAGCCGTTTCCTTCCATGTCACTCTCGCCACTTTTTTCTTGGAATTGGGAGATTGGGCTCTATGTTGATATGTCAATAAATGTTTTGTCAAGAAATTTGATCTGGATCAATGCGCTTGCAAAATGCGGGACTTGGAACGAAGTCCATTGGAGATCTTCGAAAATGCCGGCGACCAAGAAATTCGAGAGGGAGAAAGCTTCGGACGAACGTTCCCGGAATGCCGGAATGCTGGCCCGTGAACATGTGGCCGTGCTGGTGTCGACCCTCGGCATGCGCCTCAACAGAGGCGCGACTGCGTATTACCGCGCGGCCTGGAACATCGGCATCGTGGAATGGCGTCTTCTCATGACGCTCAAGAGCATCGAATCCCTCAATGTCAGTGAACTTTCCGACGCTGCCGACGTCGACAAGGCTGCAGCAAGTCGCAGTCTCGCCGTCCTGGCGGATCGAGGGCTGATCTCGATCGAGCAGACTCGCTCCCGTGGCAGAGCCGCTATCGCCAAGCTTACCCGCGAAGGTAGAGATTTCGCCACTAGAATGGCCGAAGCCTCGCGTAAGCGCGAGGCTCGGCTATTCAAAGATTTCCCAATCGCCGACAAAAAACAATTGTCGCAACTTCTACATCAGCTTTCCAATGCCTTGGATCATGCTGATTGGGAGCACTGACGGATCCCACAGCAGCGGCAGGATCAATTGAGCTACGATGCTCGAGTCCAACCCGCAGAACGTTTCTCGATTGGATGTCCCCGTCTCACTCACGGCACGCGCGACGCTCTTGCCCTCCTTAGGGAGACGGCCGGCGGCTTCGGATCGCCCCCCAAAGTCCTGCTAGGTGGTGCATTGTTCTGAAAGTTGTAGCCGTCTCTCGTTTTTCAACCCAGATCGGCCGCAACAATTCGTAGACGTGGCTAGACTTGATCTCTGGGATCGTGAGTTTCCAATTGTCGGGTAAGCGTACCGTTTGAGCGACGACGGCCATTGAACGCGATGCTTCGTGCTCCAGATCGACCAGTGCTCGCGCATGTAGATTTCGGCGCACAGCTCGAAAGTAGGCAGGGTGACCTTGGTCTCTCCGGCTTTCGCTTCCTCAGGCGCCACTCGCTTCTCCACACGATGTCGACGCCGGGTGCGCTGCGATCGCCTTTGACACGAAGACGCGCTGCGTCGCGGACGAGCCGCGCGTCCTTTAGCGACACGTCCTTGAGCGATCCTAGACCGAGCCAGCGCGGCTTACCTTCTTTCCAGTACCGGTAGCACCAGTTCTTGCACTCGCGATGACGAGGTAGAGACCGTCGCCGTTGTTGTTGCTGGCTGAGAAGATGATGACGGCACTGCGAAAATGCGAATAACTTCCGTTGGTCACTTTTGAGGGGCTGTGTGATAGGCCAAGCGGTCTCCCATCCTCAAGCAAGTCGATCTGGTCGGACCACTGTCAAAGTCTTGGCACTGGCCTGTTTCCGGCGACAGTGGCCTAGTTTGAAATGACAACGTGGCCCGTTTTGTTCTTGGCCAACCATACGGTGTATTCACGGGCGGAACACGCCGTCATAGATTGCCGAACTTTCCCGGTCTTGGCACGATCTGCAATAGACGCCGCATTCTGACGGGCAATATCATTTCCCGTTTCAGGACTATGGAGGGCGGGCGCGCTTCGCGGGCTAGCTCTTAGTCCGTATTCCTGACCGCCTCAGCTAGTATGGCGTAAAGCTGGCGCTTGCTGAGCTCTTTGGGCTGCCGCTTCTCCAGTGGTTTCGACACCTTCTTACCTACAGTGCGGGCACAAGCGGCGGACAATGCCGCTCTCTTCCGGTCTACCCCTGTGAACGGAAATCGTCAGACTGCACCGGCATGTATCACGCGGGCCAAAACCGGACTCGTGCACCGCAGAAAATGATGGCGCATCGGGAAGCGGATGAGCCCGAATTTTTCGAGCAGGAAGGGCATCTGCGGAACCTAACGTAACATCAGACGTTCTTCCGGCGTATGAGCAGCGCCGTCGCCCCGGCGCAGCCTGCGCAGAGGCGTCGCGCTGTGCTGGTCGGAGAGAAAGCTCATGAGACTCACTCTTTCGGTCATCAAGGCTGACGTTGGCTCAGTCGGCGGGCATACCAAACCATCTTCACGCATGATGGCAGCTGTCGAGGGCGAGGTCGCGAAGGCGATCTGCAATGGTCTGTTGATCGACGGTTTTGTCTGCCACACCGGCGACGACATTGCGATCATCATGACGCACACTCGGGGCGAGGGGAGCTCCGAGATCCATCAACTCGCCTGGAAGGCGTTTCTTGCGGCCACTTCGGTTGCAAGGACTTCCGGTCTCTACGGCGCCGGCCAGGATCTTCTCGCAGACGCACCTTCCGGAAACATTCGCGGTGCCGGCCCGGGCGTCGCCGAGCTCAGCTTCGACCACAGCCTCTCGGGGCCGAGACCCGCGGAATCATTCATGGTGTTTGCCGCCGACAAATGCGGCCCCGGCGCCTATAACCTGCCGCTCTACCTCGCCTTCGCTGATCCCATGTATTGCGCCGGGCTGATGCTACCCCCGATGATCAAGGGATTCCGTTTCCATGTCATCGACATGGACCACACGGCGGGCGACAGCGTGATCGAACTCGACGCGCCCGAGGACAACTACCACATTGCCGCGCTGCTCCGCGACAACGAGCGCTTTGGCATTGATCGCATCGTTTCTCAAACATATGGCGAGGTTGCCGCCGCCGTGTCGGCGCAACGTCTTCACGCAATCGCAGGCAAGTACACCGGCAAGGACGATCCGGTCGCAATCATCAGAAACCAGGGAATTTTCCCGGCGCCCGAGGAGATTATCTCGCCCTTCGCCAAGGCACACTTCGTGGGCGGCGATGCGCGCGGCTCGCATGTGATGCCGCTGATGCCCGTGCCGCTCAATACACCGGTCACTGGCATGTACTGCCTGCCGATCGTTTCTTGCGCTGGCTTTTCGGTCGACAAGGACGGCCGCTTTTCCGAGTCCTATACCGATTTCTTCGACAACCCGGCGTGGGACGAGGTGCGCCGGCGCGCGCAACGCAAGGCAATCGAGATGCGCAGCCAGGGCTGGTCCGGCGCTGCGATGCTGCCCTATTCTGAGCTGGAATATGGCGGCTTCCGCGACACCGTATCCGCACTCGTGAAGCGATTTCGGCTGCGTGAGGAGCGCAAGCCGGAAGCGGCCGAGTAGCGAAGCTGCGCTGTGCATTATTACGACCTGCCAATGCTGGGAGGTTTGGCTTGGCGAAAAGACGCATCGGCATTCTCACGGGCGGCGGCGACGTCGCCGGCCTCAACGCAGTCATCAAGAGCGTGACTTATCGCGGCAGTGAGAACGACATCGAGGTCGTCGGTCTCCGCCGTGGTTGGGAGGCCCTCACGCACTTGAACCTCGAGGACCCGACCAGCAGGTCTCACTATGTCATCCCGCTCAACCGTGAAAACACTCGCACTATCGACCGGCGCGGCGGCACCGTGCTGCACTCGAGCCGCATCAATCCGTCCAAAATACAAAAGCTGCCCGATCATCTCGTCGGCAGGGACGTTCCAGTCTCCCTGAGTACCAAGGACGGCATCGCAACCAAGACCTGGGACCTCACCGGCCAGGTGCTGGCGAACCTTTCGGGGCTCGGAATCGAACACCTGATCGCCATCGGCGGCGACGACACGCTCAGTTATGCGGCCAAGCTCAACGAACTCGGCGTCAAGATCATCGCCATCCCGAAGACGATGGACAACGACGTCCGCAACACCGAGTACTGCATCGGCTTCTCGACCGCGATCACCCGCGCCAGCGATGCCATCCAGCGACAGCGCACCACTGTCGGCTCGCATGAGCGAATTGGCATTTTCCGCGTCTTTGGCCGCGATGCTGGATTCACAGCGCTCTACGCCGCGTATGCGACCTCGATACGATGCGTCATACCGGAGTACAAGGTCAACCTCGACAAACTGATCCAGCTGCTCCTCGAGGAGAAGCGAGCGAACCCAAGCAACTACGCGCTGATCGTGCTCAGCGAGGGTGCCGAGTGGGAGGGCTTCAACCTGCAGGAATACGGCGAGCCTGACGCCTACGGTCACCGCAAGAAGGCCAACGTGGCGGAATCGCTTGCCGACGAGATCAAGCGGCGCGCCGGCGAGGAGACGATCACCTCCGACCTCACCTACGACCTGCGATCGGGCGATCCGGACTTCATCGACAAGCTTGTAGCCCTGACTTTCGGCAACATGGCCTACGATGCCATCCTGGAAGGCAAGACCGGCCTCATGTCGGCGCTGGTAGAGGGCTGCTACGACCTCGTGCCCATCCCTGACGCCAAGCTCGGCCCGCGCAAATTAGACGTCGCCAGCAGCTACAACACGGAGCGCTATCGCCCCATCTACGGCAACAAGCAGGGGTTGCCGATCTTTCTCAACCGCGCGTCATAGATAGATGGTGACCCAAGCGCCGGCATGACTGGTTGCTGCGGGTGTGTCGCAACCGGCCTTGTCGCCGCCGCGCCACCGAGATCGGGGAGACGGCTCATGAGGACCTTGCTGCTGCTCGTGCTTTCTATGGTGACCGTCGTGCGCGAAGTGACCGCACAGGACGCGCAATGCGTCCTCGAACGCGCCGCCATGGTCGAAACCATCCGGTCCTACGCCCGGTCCCACGTCAGTGTTTTGGGACAGCAGGGGCTGTCGGGGAGAGTCCTTGAGGCCATGGGGCAAACACAACGCCATCTGTTCATCCCTGAGCGATCTTGCTCCATCGCATACGCAGACATGCCGCTTCCGATCGGCGCCGGCCAGACCATATCGCAGCCATTCATCGTGGCCTTGATGACTCAGCTGGCTTACGTCGCGCCCGATGATGTTGTGCTCGAAGTCGGTACGGGTTCGGGCTATCAGGCTGCCATCCTTGCGCACCTGGCGCGAAAGGTCTGCACCATCGAGATCATCCCGCAGTTGGCCGCAGCCGCAGCCAAAACGCTCAAGGACCTCGCGTATGACAATGTGAGCGTTCGGCTTGGCGACGGCTATGCTGGCTGGCCCGATTGCGGTCCTTTTGAAGCAATCATCGTCACCGCAGCGCTCGGGCACGTACCGGCGCCGCTGATTGAGCAGCTCAAATTGGGTGGCCGGCTGGTGATGCCGGTGGGACCTGCCTACACCACTCAGCAGCTCACGGTGGTGGAAAAAACCGGCCCGGGCAAGACAACAACGCGCGCCGCCAGCCTCGTGCGGTTTGTACCCTTTACGCGCTCACCAGATTAAAAGCCAATCGACGTTTAATTCTTGAGCAGCACTTGCGCAGTCGCCCCGCTGGCTGGAGCCTTGCGGAAAGCGCCAGCCGTTCGAACCTGTCGGCTTCGGGTCAAAAGCTGCACTGACCGCCGCGAAGTCCAACTTCCGCTCTGCCCCTGTTAACGGACATCGTCAGACGGTCAGTCAGGTCCACCACCAGTTGTAACTCAAAAAGACCCGCGCGCGAAGGGGAACCGAATGCGCTAGGTCGCATTTCTAGACGTACAGGCACACTTGCTACGTCAAGCTGACCCTTTCACGACAACTTCCGAAAGGATGGCGACCATGCCACGGGTGAAGCAAGCTGCGAAGCACGCACGCGCAACCAAAGCCGCCGCCGTGGCGGCACTCGGTACGGCCGGACTGGGTCTCTCGCTGGCGGGGAGCGCATCCGCGCACACGATACCCACTGCTCATATCCCGCATTCTGACAACATCTCGCCCAATCAGCGCTTCGTTCTTGGCGAAGAGGAAATGGCCGACGTCAGTCTCGCCACGTTCTATCTCTTCGATAAGGAAAATGCTGGAAGCGACGTGCAGCTAGCCGCCGTTGTTGTTCGCCGAGGTTGCGGTGGTTGCCGTGGCTGCCGTGGTTGCCGAGCTGTGCGTGGTTGCGGTGGCTGCGGGGGTTGCGGCGGCTGCTGCGCACGCTGGGGACGGTGCCGCTGGTGCTAAGTTCCACGACCTAGCGGATGAACGATAAAACTTAACGAACAATCGTGCGGCATCTCCGCCGCAGGTCGGCGATGATATCCCCCTGTAGCCTGCTTCTCAGTACATCCGTGAAACCGAAGCGTCGACCGATGTTATAGGGTCTTCAGATTTTCAGCGCTCGTCTTTCCGCGCCTCGGATCGGTCTTCTCCTCGAAGGAGACCTTCTGCCCTTCGGCTAGTCCATGAAGGCCCGCACGCTCGACGGCGCTAATGTGAACAAATACATCCGGCCCACCATTGTCCGGCTGAATAAAGCCAAAGCCCTTCTGGCCGTTGAACCACTTCACGACACCCGTTGCCATTATCCGTCTCCAACAATACCCACGAAAGAGTTCGTTACCCACAATCCGTGTGAGCAAATTCGATCCAGCGATGTCTTGGAAAGGCCCCCTCGGGGCGCGGCCATCAAGTCATTCAATAGGTCGAACCCCTTCACCATACCACCGGTGGCATGGGTTGCCACGGGAATGAGATGAGAGGGCGCCGCGGCTGGCCTCGGGTTCCGCGGCCTTCTCGAAGGGACTGTGTTCACGGCCTGCAAAACCTTGATTGCAATCAGCGGGCCGGCGGGCTTCTCTGTGCGGCGCACGCGCCCCAAATGCTGTAAGGAACACAATGCCCTACATCTTCTCGATCAACGACGACGTTCATCATCAAGCCCAGCGACCGCAGGGCCGCGCCGACAATGGCGAACGGACCGTCTACACTATTGTTGCATGCCTCCCGATTGAGGCGGACGGACGCATTCGATACCGCATCAAAAGCAAAACCGAGAATTTCGAGCGTGTTGTAACTGAAGATGAACTCAGTCAGTGGCTACAGCAGTAGGCGCGACAGTGGGCCTGTCGGTTGGTTCACAGGGGAGATCCAGCTCGACCTGCTTGCGGTCCACCTCGCTTCTCAGTGGCATTCGTACCGCGAGTGCAAACACCGCCTGCCCCTGTGTTCCCCAATGAGCGCCAAAGGAGCCGCGGCGCTAATGGCCCGTGGCGTGCCGGTTCATTTCCTCCAGAAGCTCGCGCATTGCGTCGAACTGCGTGCCAAAGCCTTTCCAGTCGCCGGACTTCAATCGTTCAACGGCCTGATTGTAGCGGTCGAGCGCCTCCCGTGCCTGACTTGCCGACGGGCGTGCGACAGGAATTTCCTCCTTCGTGTTCGAGACCGGCCGCACCGCGCCAGGCTCGATAAACAGTGCTGACAAGGCCTCGTCGAGCGTCTCCTTCATCACCACATGTTCACCATAGGCTGCGATCACGCGTTTCAGCTCCGGCAGGTGTCCGTGCTCCGCTCGCAAATAGAGCGGCGTTACATAGAGGATCGAGTTCTCGATTGGGATCACAAGCAGGTTCGCACCGCGTATCACCCGCGAGCCCATCTGATTCCACAGCGTGATCTGCTGCGATATATCGGTGCTCTGATTGATCCGCGCTTCGATCTGGAACGGCCCGTAGACGAGCTTCTCCTTGGGAAACTCGTAGACAATCAGCTTGCCGTAGTCGGGCGCGTCGCAACGCGCGGCGAGCCACGCGATCATATTGTCGCGGCGGCTTGGCACCATGGGAAGCATGAGGAAAAACTCGGCCTGCGGCTCGCCGGGCAGTCGCATGATGATGTAATATGGGGCCATCGTCGCGATGCCGCCGCCGCCCGGCTGGCGCGGAAACTGCCAGAGATCCTCGCGGTTATAGAAAACGTCAGCGGCCTCCATGTGATAGCTCTGATAGAGCTGCGCCTGAATCAGGAACAGGTCCTCCGGATAGCGAATGTGCCTCTGCATATCCGCCGGCATGGCCGAGAATGGCTTGAACAGGCTCGGAAAGATACGCCGATAGGTCGCTGCAATCGGATCGCCGGTGTCCATCAGGTAAAAGTCGACGGTCCCGTTATAGGCATCGACGATGACCTTCACTGAATTGCGAATGTAGTTGATATCCTCGTCTTGCGCCGGCTGCGCGGAGGGGAAGTAGGAACTCACCGTGTAGGCGTCCTGCATCCAGAACATCCGCCCATTGCTGATGACCAGATAAGGATCGTGATCGAGCCTGAGGAACGGGGCGATCGTTCGTACTCTTTCCCCGATATTGCGCCGGATCATGATACGGCTGTCGGTCGTGATGTAGCTCGAGAGCAGTAGGTTCGGGTCGTTGAAGTAATAAGCGAACAGGCCTCTCCACACCATCGCTCCTATCGGAACGCCGCCCGTACCGTCATAAGCCGCGTAGACATTGTCCTTTCCCTTCGGGTAGTCGAACTCCGGCGTGCTCCCCTTGACGATGACGTAGTTGTCGCTCCGTTCGCCGTAGTAGAGGCGCGGCTCGTGGATTTTGGGGCCTCCATCCGCAACCGGAGGGATATCCCGCAAATAGAGCAGCGGTAGCCCCTCGGTGCTTTTGCGCGTGACCGGGCTCATCACCGCGCCATTGCCGTGAGTAAACAGCACGTGGCGGTTGACCCATGTCTGGGCATTCGGCGGCAGCAGGGAGGGCTGCAATTCGCGAGCCGAGAGCATTACGCTTTGGTAGGAGCCATCGAGCCAGTAGCGATCAACATCAAGATCATGGAATTTGTAGTAAGTGCGGATCTCTTGCAGCTGCGCGTAGGTGTCCGACAAGGGCAGCCAGTCCCACAGCCTGATATTGTCGATTGTCGCCTTGTTGGCGTCGAGCGTCTTGAAGCTGAGCTTCTGTTCCGCCGCAAACGGCTTGGCTGCGATCTGATCGAGATTGTATGCCTGCCGGGTGAGCGCAATGTTGCGTTCGATATAGGGCCTTTCCAGCTCCAATTCGCTTGGTTTGACGAAGAACTCCCGGAACAGCACGGGAATCACGCTGGACAGCACGAAAGACCCGATCACGACAAGCAGGAACGCGGCGGCAGGAAGCCGGTAGGTGCGCACCCGCAAATTTGCCCACGTGGCGAACGCCGCGATGACCGAAAGTCCGATCATCAACCACAAGGCCGGGAGCCTCACGTGGACATCGGTGTAGCTTGCGCCGACGACCACACCGTTGTCGCCGTAGAGCAGCAGATAGCGATCAAGACCATAGGACCAGGCCTTCACCGCAAAGAAAAGACCGAGCAGCACCGAGCCGTGGGCAATCGCCATCGACGACATTGATCGGCGATGAAGGTCGTATTCGATATCGCCGTGCACCCAGTAGATCGCCGCGGCGAAAAGCGCGCTCAGAACGAGCGCGAGCATGATCCAGTTTTTGATGAGGATATAGGCGGGCAGCGAGAAGAGATAGAAGCCGATGTCCTTGTTGTAGAGCGGATCGTCTGCGCCATATGGCACCTGATAGACAAACCGCAGGAAGACACCCCAGTTGCCGACTTCTGCGGCGGCGACAAGCAGAGCGAGCAAAGCTGCCCCACCTACGATCAACCGGGACCACGGCAGTCGATCGCGTAAAAGCGCAAGCAAATCTGGCGGCGCGTTGACCGCGAAGTTCCACACCGAAGCGGTGACAAGCTGTGTCGACCGCCGTCGGGCAAAGCGCAGGGCGAACCATCCGTTCACCCAAAGGATGATGGCGGTTCCGGTCCAGACCGCAAGAAAGATGACGGTTTTCGCACCGATTGTCGTCCAAAAAACCTGCGGATAGTTGATCGAGGAAAACCACAGCCAGTCGACGAGGAGGTCGCTCGCGAGCCAGAGCAGGATCAGGCAAACCCCAATGACAGCGGCCGCAATAGTGAGCCCGACCACGGCACTCTGCCTTGGTACCTTCCGTTCGGGTCCGGTGATCCCGATCGTCATGGCTTGATCATAGCGGAAATGAGGGACGCCCGCCGCTCGATTTCGCGGTCGGAATAGCGCCTCAAGGCGGGGGCACGGGTGCTCTAACCTGGGTCGCCAGGATCGCGAAACAGCGCAAAGTGGCGAGGTCCGCCGCGAATTCCCATTCGGCCTCGGTCGGAAGTTCCTTGCCTGCCCACTTGGCAAAAGCCTCGGCGTCGTTGAACGCCACATGCACGACCGGGTGCTCGTCCAGCCCGCGGATCGAGCTGCCCGGTCCGTAAGGCCGCCGCCAGCAGAAAATTTGTCATAATTCAAAGGCACGCGATGTGCCGATCATCGGCGCGACCCAAATGATCTGCGGACAGTTTCTTCCTGACGGCTCTACGATTGCGCCAACGAGTCGCGATGATTGCCTATGTTGTTTCGTCAAACTACTGCTCGACAGCTGACTATGGTCTCTCCGTTCTTGTGGTAGATTCGGCGGCGCTATCGTGCCAACCGGCCAACCAACGATCGGATTTTGACACGTGCTGATTCAGTTGTCCGCAGGTTGCTCGCTCATATAAACTACCCCCCGATCTCCTGCGGAGCCTTGCCATGAAAGCCTTCTTGCTCGCCTGCGCAGCCGCAATTGTGATCGCGGCGGCCGGTTTTGTCGTCCTTGACCAGATCCAGGAACCCGTCCAACAAGCGTTTGCGACGACGGGCGTGCGGCTCTGACCAAGCGCCTGGCACATTTATGGGCCGCGCGATCCCTACTCCGCCGCGGTGGCCGCCGGCCGGGACCGTGCATTCGCTTCGGCACGCGCATTCTGCTCTTCAAGCCAGAGCCCATGGTGCTCCTTGGCCCAGTTGACATCGACAGTGCCGCTGCCCATTGCCTCGAACGCGCCTTCCATACCGATCGTCCCGATATAGATGTGCGCCAGCATCGCCGCGATGAAGAGCATCGCCACGATGGAGTGAACGATCTGCGCGAACTGCATCCCTTCGATACCTGACAGATAGAACGGGAACATCAGCACATATCCGGTGGCCGCCACCAGGCCTCCGCCGATGACCACGATCCAATAGATCGCCTTCTGGCCGGCGTTGAAACGATAGGCCGGTGGATGATCGTGACCCACCATACCGCCACGGCGCTTGATCCAATCGACATCCGCCTTGTTCGGGACGTTGCCAGCGATCCACATCAGGAAGATCAGCACGACTCCGATGGTGAACGGAAAGCTGAGGTAGTTGTGCGCGTACTTCGCCCACTGCGACCATTCGGAAAACGCCTCGTGGCCAATCAGCGGCAGGAGCAACGGACGGCCGAAGGTGATGTTCAATCCGGAAATCGCCAGAACGACAAAGCAGGTCGCAGTCATCCAATGCACGAAACGCTCGAATAAGGAAAAGCGCACGATTGTGCGGCCGGATCGTCCGCTTTCCAGACGGACCATGCCGCGCGTCAAATAGAAGATCACGAGAACCGCCAGCATGCCGAGGATGGCAACCCCGCCAATCCAGCGCAGCGCCACGTTGCGGAATTCACGCCACTCGCGGCCAGCCGGCTGCATGAGCACGCTGGAGCGCTGGTCGGGAATGCTGACGCGCCCCTGGATCCGGTCCATTTCCTGGAGCAACTGCCGCTCGTTAACCGAGCTCGCTGTCGGATTGACCTGCTGGGCCAGTGACGGTGCCGGCGCCGCAATGATCAACAGAAGCAATGCCCACGCGCCGATGGTGACTGGAATGAACCTTCCGGATGACGACATGAACTCCTCCTCGGCATCTGCGCCGCGTGGCCGCGGCCTGCTTCAGGACTCGATCGTCTCGCGATAGGCGGTTTTCCAGCCCCATGCGCCCGAGCCGTAGCCGCGCTTCAGTACGCGCTCTCTGTAGATCTGGGCGATGATCTCGCCATCGCCGGCGAGCAGCGATTTTGTCGAGCACATCTCGGCGCAGAGCGGCAGCTTGCCTTCGGCAAGCCGGTTCGCGCCGTATTTCTCGTATTCCTCCTTGCTGCCGTCGGCTTCGGGACCGCCGGCGCAATAGGTGCATTTGTCCATCTTGCCGCGGGAGCCGAAATTGCCGACCTTCGGATATTGCGGCGCGCCGAACGGACAGGCGTAGAAGCAATAGCCGCAGCCGATGCAGAGGTCCTTGGAGTGCAGCACCACGCCGTCGGCGGTGGTGTAGAAGCAGTTCACCGGACACACCGCAGCGCAGGGCGCATCGGTGCAGTGCATGCAGGCCATCGAGACCGAGCGTTCGCCCGGCTTGCCGTCATTGATGGTGACGACACGACGCCGGTTGATGCCCCAGGGGACCTCGTGCTCGTTCTTGCAGGCCGTCACGCAGGCGTTGCACTCGATGCAACGGTCGGCGTCGCAGAGAAATTTCATACGTGCCATCGTCGTTGCTCCTTATGCCGCCGCGATCTGGCAGAGAGTGACTTTCGTCTCCTGCATGTTCGTCGCGGGATCATACCCGTAGGTGGTGATCGTGTTCGCGCTTTCGCCGAGCACGATCGGATCGGTGCCCTTGGGGTAGTTGCTGCGAAGATCCTTGCCTGCGAGCCAACCGCCGAAGTGGAAAGGCATCCAGGCAACGCCCTTGCCGACACGCTCGGTGACGAGCGCCTTCATCCTGGCCCTCGAATTGTTCTCTGCGCCCGTGACCCAGACCCAGCCGCCGTCCGTGACGCCGCGCTCGGCGGCATCGGCTGGATTGATCTCGATGAACATGTCCTGCTGCAATTCGGCGAGCCAGGGGTTGGTGCGCGTCTCCTCGCCGCCGCCCTCATATTCGACCAGACGGCCGGACGACAGGATGAGCGGAAATTGCTTCGCGATCCCCTTCTCGACCGCCGCCTTTTGCACCGAGAAGCCGATATTGGGCACCCGGAACTGCTCGGCGTCGGGCAACGTCGGATATTTCGCGACCAGGTCGACGCGCGGCGTGTAGATCGGCTCCCGGTGTACCGGAATGGGGTCGGGCAAGCCGAACGCATTCATCCGCGCCTTGCCGTTGCCATAGGGCACGCAACCATGCATGAGCGCGACACGCTGGATTCCGCCCGACAGGTCGAGCGACCACGACACCACGTCTGGCTTGGCCGGGTTGATCTTGTTGATCACAGCCATTTCGGCTTCCGTGAGCTCCGTGTCCCAGCCGAGCTTCTTCAGGCTCGCCAGCGTGAATTCCGGATAGCCGTCCTCGATCGCCGAACCCTTCGAGTACGAGCCGTCCGCGAGCAGGCTGACCTTGCGCGTGGTGCCGTCGGGCAGCTTCTCTTCGCGCTCGACGCCAAAGCGCGGACGGAACGTGCCGCCACCGTCCATCACGTGCAGATTGGTGTTGTAGAGCAGCGGCGTGCCCGGATGCTTGACTTCAGGTGATCCCCAGCACGGCCAAGGCAGACCGTAATAGTCACCGCCGACCTCGGGATCGTCCTTGGGCGCCCGCATCGTCAGCATGTCGAACTTCGCCTGGTTCTTCATATGCGCCTTGAGGCGCTCGGGCGATTGCCCGCAATAGCCGGTCGACCAGCTGCCGCGGTTCATCTCACGCAGCACATCCTCCGCCTCGGGCAGATTGTTCTCGACCTTGATGTTCTTGAACATCTTGTCGGCGAAGCCGAACTTCTTCGCCAGGAGATAGATGATCTCGAGGTCGTCCTTCGATTCGAAGATCGGCTTCACGACCTGCTCGCCCCATTGCAACGAGCGGTTCGAGGCAACGCGCGAACCCTTGCACTCGAATTGCGTGGCAACCGGGAGAATGTAGACTCCATCCTTGCGTCCCGCCTCGACCGAGAGCGAGGCCCAGGTCGTCGGATGCGGGTCGGCGATGACGAGCAGCTCGAGCGCCTTCAGGCCATTAAGGGATTCAGGAATGCGGGTGATGCTGTTGCTGGCGTGCCCCTGCACGAACACGGCCCGCACATTGTCCCTCTGCGCGATCCGATCTTTCGGCAGCGTCACCGCTTCGAACCAGCGGGTCAGCGGGATGCCGGGCGTTTCCATGATCTGCTTGGAGTCGAAGCGCGACTTCAGGAACTCATGGTCGACTTCCCAAACCCGCGACCAGTGCTTCCACGCGCCTTCGGCGAGCCCGTAGTAGAACGGCAGCGTGACGATATCGAGCCCGACATCGGTCGCGCCTTGCACGTTGTCATGGCCACGGAAGATGTTGGCGCCCATGCCCGCTCCGCCGACATTGCCGGTCATCAGCAGTGCGATGCAACTGGCCCGCACGTTGGCGGTGCCAACGGTCTTCTGGGTCTGGCCCATGGCCCAGATCAGCGTTGCCGGCTTCTCGGTAGCAAACATCTTGGCGACGCGCTTGAGCTGCTCGCCGGGAATGCCGGTGACACGCTCGACTTCTGCCGGATTCCACTTCTCCACTTCTTTCCGGAGATCATCGAATCCATAGACCCGCTGTCGGATGAACTCCTTGTCTTCCCACCCGTTCTGGAGGATGTGCCACATCATGCCGTACAGCACCGGGATGTCGGTGCCCGGCCGCATCCGAACATATTCGGTCGCGTGTGCCGCGGTTCGCGTCAGGCGCGGGTCGATGACGACAAAGTTGGCCTTTTGAAGCTCCTTGCCCTCAAGCAGATGCTGCAACGATACAGGGTGCGCCTCGGCTGGATTGCCGCCCATGATGACCTGGGTCTTGGCATTGCGGATATCGTTGAAGCTGTTGGTCATCGCGCCGTAGCCCCAGGTGTTGGCTACGCCGGTAACGGTCGTTGAATGGCAGATGCGCGCCTGATGATCGGTGTTGTTGGTTCCCCAGAACGCGCCGAGCTTGCGGAACAGATAGGCGCCTTCGTTCGTCATTTTGGCCGAGCCGAGCCAATAGATGGAATCGGGCCCAGATTTCTCGCGGACTTCCAGGAGCTTGTCGCCGATCTCGTTGATCGCCGTATCCCAGGAGACACGCGTCCACTGCCCGCCCACAAGCTTCATCGGATAGCGCAGCCGCCGCTCGCTGTGCACGAGCTCGCGCACAGAAGCGCCCTTGGCACAATGTGATCCGCGATTGATCGGGGACTCCCAGCTCGGCTCCTGGCCGATCCACACCCCGTTCAGCACCTCCGCCGTCACGGTGCATCCAACCGAACAATGCGTGCAGACGCTCTTGCGAACGGTTGCTCCCGATGTGAGGGGACCTGCCACTGCTGCTTTCGCCTTGCGGACGCCACCGACCGGCAGCGTGCTCACTGCGGCGAGAGCGCCGCCACCAAGGCCAGACCGGAGCAGGAAGGTGCGGCGGTCGAGACCATTGGTTTGCCCGGACAAACCTCCCGCGATTGATCCGCGTGAAGCGGATTCGGAACGCTGTTGTGTTCTCCTGATCAGCACGGCCGCCTCCTCTCAACCCGGATAGCGATTGACACGGTAGTACGCCTTCACATGATCGGTCTCCTTGTAGCGCGCCTTGCGTTTCTCATCGTCGGTCTCGCTGTCCGCCTGAGCAGGCGTGATCAAGGGCGTTGCCAGCGTCGCGCCCGCACCGACCGTGCCGATGCCGACCTTGCGAAGGAAATCGCGGCGTCCGACTGTCGTTCTCTGCTCGTCCCTCATCGCATCTCTCCTGGACCAGCGGCGCTGGTCAGTTGACGAACGTGAAAGCCTCGGATTCGATTTCCAGAAAACTTCGTCCAAGTGTTCCGACCGACCGGTAGAATTTGGCGTTTTCCGCCTTCTCCATGTCGTCAAACAAACGTCCCATCCAGCGGGACACATGCTTCTCGAAGAATGTGCGCTGTGCTTCCGTTGGCACCGGGAAGCGTGCCACCGCAAGGCCCGCCATGATCTCGCACAGCGTCGCCGCGTGATCCTCGGGCTCAAAATTGCTCTCGACCCGCTCAATGCCGAGCGCGGCGAGATCGTCGCGCAGGCGCGACAGCGGACGTTCGTGGAGAAACCCCGTCAAGTAATAGGATGCGTAAGGCAGCAACTCGCCGCGACCCAGACCGACGAAGAGGTCAAAATATTCGCGCTCGACCTCGGATACGGCCGCTACCGATGCAGCTTCTGCAAGGGTTGCGTGGGCGCGTCCAAGCGGCGTCGCATCGCCATGCAGTTGCGCGATCTGCTCGAGCAATGCGGCCGACGGCGCGGACGAGAGCAAGGTTGCAAGCAGCGCGTATTCCTGCGCGCGCGCGGCATCGGTCGGATCAACCGCGTCGCCCGGCGCGGCCGGCTCGCTATAGAGATCGGGACGAAGCACTTTGCGCGACACACCCGTTGCGCCTTCGACCGCAATCACACGTTGCGCGGGCACCCTGTTCCAGTTCGACACCGAGGGCTGGGCAATACCGATTTTTCGGGCAAGCTCGGCAACGCCGCCCGCCGCATCGATGGCTCGTTCAAGGCCCGCATCGCGCATGCCGACCTCCCATCCAGGGGGCCAAGCGCTTGATTGCGTTTGCGTAACAAAGACTAGCCGCGTGTCCGGGAGCGGTCAATTGATAGCCATAGCCTGAGGCTATCGCATTTAGTCGCAGTCTACCGGGGCAACGCGCCGCCATGTGTGCGGTGCCGAAGGGGAGTCTCTTCACTCGCAGCTACGGGTTGCGATGCAGTAGAATTCGACGGCAATTCCGCGGCTGCGAACTCGCCGAGCGGTCGAGGTTCCGTGATCGCCTTCACCGGATTTGATGATTGCTCGAAACCGGCCTCCGCGGGAGCCGATCGCGCGGCGTCTTCGGCAGCCTCGCGCGGATTGGGGAGGCCCTCGGCGGCCTCTACCACGCCCCCGACGACGCGGCGGACGAGAGCGTCAATTTGCTCGGCCGAATAGTCCAGCGGACCGAAGCCAGCCATGGCGTTCGGGTCGTTGAAGTCCCAGGCGTTTTCCGCCAACCCCACGAAATCGCGGATGGTGGGATCGGCGCTCCAGGCGCGACGGAGCGCCGCCCGGCTCAACTCCTGCGGAATGCCTTTGCGCAGGAAAGCCGTGATGTCGGTGGCAGCATCGATCGATTCAATCGGGGGCAAGTTCGACAGCTCCGTCTCCGGGGGAGCCGGCTCTGCCGCGGCCCGGTTGGACAGCGCCGGCCCATGCGCCTCAGCGGCTTCTTCGCGGGCTGGTTCAGCGTGACCGGCCTTCGCCTCTTGCTTGCGGCGCGCCCAGCGCGCCAGGAACTGCTCGTCGCTCATTCGTGCTCACCGTCGTGGTGACGCCGCGCAAGCGCCTCAGGATCGGCGCGGCGTCGCTCGCGCTTGACGAATTCCCTCTCGACGTGGTGCTCGGCGATGAAATTTTCAATCGCCTTATGCAGCATCTCAGGCATTGGCACCGCTTCGACCAGATTGGCACCTGCTTCCGTGAATGCCTCGCCTTCCGCTGGATCTGCGGTGACGGCCGAAACGGCATAGGGCCAGGCGCCCTCGGAGGGAGTCAATACGATCCAGATGCGGGGAGCGCCCGTGGCAAGATTGTCGCGGTAGCGCTCGGTTTCCGAGCGATAGAGATCGACCATGGCGTTCCCGGCATAAAAGAGCGTCAATCCCTCCTGCGCCCGTAGGACAGTCCACGGCATCATCTCCGACTCATCCGGCAAGACGCCGATGCCGCGCCAGACAAAATCAATCCATGGGGAATCCGCCTTGCGGCGCTCGACGACAACGCCGACCGGAATGCGCAACAATGGCAGCGCGCCGGGGCTCACGTTGCAGCCTCCAGGTGCTTGATCGGCAACCCCGTCAACAGATTCTGCGGCTTCATCTGCACCAGCTGATCGGAGGTCGTTGCAAGGATCAGGTAGACCGGCTCGCGCCCGACCGCATCAACGACCAGGCTGGAATCTGGAAAAGTGAGCCGGAACAGCGCCAGCACACGGCTTGCGGTGCGGTCGTCCAGCGCCTCTCCATGCCAAAGCTGGTCGCCCATCCGGGTGGCTTCAGCATCGAGCCCAACATACCAGGTGAGCTTCGCATCGCGCAGGGCGGTGAGCGGCTCAATTCCGACGGCAAATCCAAGCAAATGAGTAATCCAGCGCCCCATGGCCTCTGCCAGCGCAGCGGGGCCCCGCGTTCCGCCGGTGAAATCGAGCGCAAGATCGAACTGATCGCTGCGCTGCCAGTAGCTGTCGGCATTCCCCTCGCTGAGGACGTCGACCTCCGCGCCGGTTGTTGCCCCCAACATGGACATCAGCGACAACACGGGCGTTTGGCTTGGCCCGCCAATGATTTCCTCGTCGCCCAACAGCAGCAAGTGTTCGTGCGGCACGATACGCTGCGGCCGGAAGAACAGTTCGGCCGCGCGCAGCACGAACGGGTCCTCGCAGCCGTCAAGCGCATTTCGCAGGATCACGTGAACAAGGTGGTTCACAAACAGCGGCGGCAGGTTGACGTGACGTGAGCGAACCAATGCAAGATAGGCCGCTTCCAACGTGGGTTCGCGCAGCAAAAGCTTCCGAAATGCCAGTACGAATTGCCAGTTCTCCCGCGCATCCGCATCGGCGATCGCAGCTACCTCCTCCGCAGCGACTGCCCGGCCCGGGTCAGCGAGCAACTCCTGGTGCAACCTGCGTTCGACCGCGCAAGCGTCGTCCGGCGGCATCAACTCGGGGCGCACGAAGTAGGCCTTCAGGAACTCATCCGTGACCACGAGCCCGCCGCTCGCATTGTGATCGAGCAGATGGTGGCCGCAGGCGATCCAGAAATCCCTCATCGGCGCGACGGCTCCTCGCTCATATTCGCAAGATTGAGATCCTTGTCGGGCTCGGTGTCATCCTCCACTTCCATGAACGAGAACGCCTTGCCGTGACGCTGGCCCTCGCGCAGTTGCAATCTGCGGAATGACTCGCGGACCTCGCCATTGCTCGCCGAGCGGTGGACCGCGATCAGCGCGCTGATGGGATGCGTGCAGAGTGATTGCGCAAAGGCGACCTCCTCTTCAGCGGCAAGGCGCGCGGTTGCAAGGTCCGGCGCCCCGAACCGTTCGACCAGTTGTTTCGCAAGGAGCTCCACCAACGTCCGGCGATCGCCTTCAGTCGCGGGGACGATTTGCACCAGTGTCGACCAGCCCCAGGATTGCACGCCGAGGAAACCGCTTCGAAACGCCGAACGGTCCTTGCCGCTCAGCTTCGCTGCATCCCGATTACAAAAGCGGAAGGCGCCCGACACTGCCCAATCGCCGGGCTGCGCCGGCACGTCGAACACGAACGTGTCGGATGGATCGAGCGCGATGGTGCGCAAGAGCTTCACAGACGCGGTCCTCCGAGTATTGAATCGAACCATGACGGCGATAGCAAGCCCTTCTTCAGGTCGTGCCGATCGGTCCTGTTTGTCCCAATCCGGCGGGCAATAAGGTCACCGTTGTCAGCGATCACATATGTGGTTTGCCGCGCACGCGGCAACCGACTTAGAAACTCGCGTGCGATGCCGTCGAATCCATCGGCTTGCCAGGCGTCGAGAGCGCGCATCAGATGCCGTACAAAGCTCTCCGTCACCTGAATCGCGCCGGCCTCACCAAAACCCTCCTGATCCAGGGCGGAAGCGAGCGGATAAACGCCGGCTTCCCTGTCGCTCATCGCAACCGTCCGGATCATGGCACCGAACACCAGCCAGCGCGGCGGCTCGTCCTCCTTTGCGGACGAAGGCCAGCCGAGCCGCCCGCCACCAACGAGGCCGCCGTCAACACGGATCGCGTCCGGCCAGTCGATCGCGATCTCCTTGTTCGGCGGCGCATAAGCGCGCAAGGCGTCGGTCAGCGCCACCATCCCCGCATAGAAAGCGCGGCGCGCGGTACGCAACGGCTCGCCAGGTTCAAGGACGACTGCGAACTCGGCAAGATCGAACCGCCCCACGTAGGTCAGCGTACCTGCCCCACTCTCTTCGGCGATATGCATGGCATAGGCGAAAGAGTCACGACTTTCGCGCAGCCTCACCAGCGTGAATGGCGGAGGCAGATTGATTGGCTCCGTGACCGATGAGTGCCCAGGGGCTGTCGGTGTCAGGCGGACCTCCAGCTTTCTTTTCTTCTCTTGTGAGAATAACTTAATCGACCAGGAGGGGCGACGCGAGTCCGCTCGCCATCGTTCCCGGACCTCTTCAGGAGGTGAAGGGCTGCGCATGCCTGATCCGCCGAACACGATCCTGATCTGCTCGTGCGAAGACACGATGCGCCTCGATACGGCCGCCGTGAAGCGAGGATGCCGCAAAAGCGAAATCGCCGAGTTCCGCCAGCTCTGCAGGGCCGAGCTCGATCATTTTCGCAACGCGGCGAAGGCGGAAGGACCGCTCATCGTCGGCTGCACCCAGGAGGCCCCACTGTTTGGCGACGAGGCGAAGGGGCGTTCGGGGAAACTGGATTTCATCAACCTTCGCGAGACGGCCGGCTGGTCGGTGGAGGGAACCAAGGCAGGCCCAAAAATGGCAGCACTGCTCGCCGCAGTGTCCGAGGCTGCGCCTGCTTTTCCGTTTGTCACCCTATCGAGCGAAGGGGTGATCCTGATCTATGGCCGCGACGAACTTGCGGTCGAAGCTGGTCGATTGCTTGCCGATCATCTCGACGTGACGATCATGATCACAAAGCCGTCACAGATTATGCCGCCGGCGACGACATCCTTTCCGATCGTCCAAGGAACGATCCGTAACGCCAATGGCCATTTGGGGGCCTTCGAGTTGACGGTCGACGACTATGCGGCCCCCCGCCCCTCCTCGCGCGATACGCTCGTCTTCGAGGCTCCGTGCGACGGCCTGACTTCGCGCTGCGACATCGTCCTTGATCTCTCCGGCGGGAAACCGCTTTTTCCCGCGCATGACTTGCGCGACGGCTATCTCCGCGCGGATCCGCGGGACCCGGCCGCGATGCTGCGTGCGGTGCTCAGGGCACGCGACCTCGTCGGCAACTTCGACAAGCCGAAATACGTCAATTTCACCGCAGAGATCTGCGTCCATTCGCGCTCGAGGCTGACGGGTTGCCATCGCTGTCTCGATCTCTGCCCGACCGGAGCGATCACGCCACATGGCGATCACGTCAAGATCAACGCCGAGGTCTGCGCCGGATGCGGCCAGTGCGCCGCGGCCTGTCCGACGGGTGCAGCAACCTATGCCCTTCCGCCGCCCGATGCGCTGCTGCACAAATTGCGCGCAATGCTTTTGACCTACCGCGAAGCCGGCGGCTCCGGTGCGGTCGTGCTGCTGCACGACACCCAACATGGCAGCACGCTGATCGATGCGCTCGCCCGCCACGGCGACGGGCTTCCCGCCAATGTGCTGCCGTTCGCCGTCAACGAGGTGACACAGGTTGGATTGGAAGCGGTCGTGGCATCCTTCGCCTATGGCGCAGCGGGGATACGCTTTCTCCTCCGCGCAAGACCTCTGCACGACATCTCCGGGCTTTCTCAAACCATAACGATGGCTGATGCCATTGTTTCCGGATTAGGTTTTTCGGGGCGCCGGGTTGCGACTATCGAAACGGACGACCCGGACGTGCTGGGCGAAGTGCTGCGGTCGATTGAACCCGCGCCGGCCGTGGAGCGTCCCGCAACCTTCAAGACGGTAGGCAAGCGGCGCGACCTGCTTCGCTTCGCTCTTCACGAACTACACCGCGTTGCGCCTGTGCCGACCGACGTCATTGCGCTGTCCCAGGGCGCGCCGCTTGGTACGGTTACCGTCAATACGGACGGATGCACTTTGTGCCTGGCCTGCGTGTCGGCCTGTCCCACCGGGGCTCTCCGCGACGATCCCGAACGTCCTGTGCTTAAATTCGTCGAAGATGCCTGCGTGCAGTGCGGATTATGCCAGAGCACCTGCCCGGAAAAGGTGATCACTCTGAAGCCGCAGATCGATTTCCGGGCCTCAAGGGCTCCGGCACGGATCATCAAGGAGGAAGAGCCGGCGCTTTGCATCCGCTGCAATAAGCCCTTTGGGGTAAAGAGCACGATCGAGAAGATCGCTGCGAAACTCGAGGGCCGACACTGGATGTATCCCGCGGGCGACAAGCGGCTGGACGTGGTCAGAATGTGCGCGGACTGCCGCGTCACCGCCATGAGTGAACAACAGTTCGACCCGTTCGCCGGCGTGCCCGAACGCGCTTCGCCTCGCACGACCGATGATTATCTCCGTGAGCGTGAGACCAAGCGTTAGCTACTTGGCGGTGGCGCGCGCCAGGAAATCCGTAAGCGCCTTGCGATCCTTCGCGGATCCAATCCGCTGCTCCGGCATTTTTGTGCCAGGCGTATAGGCGTTCGGACCGAGTTCGAACAATTTTGACACGGTCTCGGGCGTCCACACGATGTCCATCGCTTTGAGCGCCTCGGAGAAGCGATAACCAGGCAGCGACGCGATCCTGCGGCCGTACAAGCCCGCAAGCGTGGGGCCGGCGCGCTGCGCGTCTTGCTCGGACAGGGTATGACAGGCAACGCACGCCCTGAACACCTCGGCCCCGTGATCTCCCGTATAGGCTGCAAGCGGATCGCGCGACGTGGCTTGCAACGATGAGCCGATGGGGGCGCCGGTCAGCGCGTTCCAGCGCCGGATCCTGCCGTCGACGCCGCCCGTCAGCAATGTTGCGTTGTCCGGCAGGAAAGCGACCGACCACACGGGCGAACCTGTATCGACCAGGCTTCGCGCGATGCTTCGCGCCTTTCGGTCGATGACCGCCACGACACCGCCAATTCCTGCAGCAGCGACCGACGTGCCGTCTGGAGAGATCGACAACGCGACAATCGGCGTCTGGCCAGCTTGCACCTCGCCGCTTTCCCGGCCCTCCGACATCAGAAAGCGTAGCTTGCCATCACCACCACCCGTTACGATCTCGCCGTCAGGCGCGACTGCCACGGCATTAAGGGGTGAGCCCAGCGTGATGACATTTGGGGTGCCACCCGCCAATGGCCAGATCCTCAGTTCACGATCGTAACCCACGCTCACCAGCGATCGTCCATCCGGCGTGAATGCGACGCCGTTGACGTTCTGCGCATGCCCTTCCAGCACCTGCTGCGCGCCATCGCCGAGCGACCAGATACGAACTGTATGGTCCCAGGAGGCAGAAGCCAATCTTGCGCCATCCGGCGAGACTGCAAGTGAAGCGATCGGCGCGCCATGGCCCTCGAAAACCTGATCCGGCTGCTGCCGGCCAGGCGTCCAGATCGCTACATTCGCATCCGCTCCGGCAGTCACCATCCGCCCATCCTTCAGGAAGGCCACCGCGTTCACCGCATCGGAGTGAAAGCGGAGGACCTGCTCGGCGGATTCGGTCTTGAGCGACCATCGGATGGCGGCGGTGTCGAAGCTGCCCGACAGAACATTGTTGCCATCACTGGAAATCGCAATCGCCCGCACGGGCCCACCGTGACCTGTCAATTGCGCTGGCGCCGGCGCTGAATGCATCGCCAACAGAGCGGCAACGATGCAGAGACTGGTGCTGAGACGTGGGACCCAATTCATCTGCGGCTTACAGGTCGTTCGGGCATGTCGTCGGTGTTGACACGGCGTACGTGCACTCGCTCGGTCTCGTCAATGATTGAAGCCGTTATCCGGTTTCCATGCTGCACCGCAGGACGGGCATGGCTCCGCTACTCAATGCCGCAACGGCTGTTGTCGGCTTGAACCGGGCATAGCCTGAACCTATGCTTGATCTGACACGTCGAGGACGACGTCATGCAAATACGACCTAAAACGTATCTGCATTTCATTTCGTTGTGGCGATCACTTCGCAATGCGATACCGCCACACCATGACGATGTGCCCGCTGAAACGTCACCGTTCCTCATCTATACCGCGGCCGTGCTGATGCTTCTCTTGGCCATTCTGGAACTGGACGCTCATCGAGGCGAATTGGAATTGCTCGGCCTTTTGGGGAACGACTACCCGATTCCGCCCGCTTTCCTGGGCCCGTAGCCCCGCCTCTCGACCACGATTTCGTTCGACCTCGCAGGCTCAAGCGCATCTATTTGCGAGCCTTGGCTGAACGGCCTGCTGCGCTGCCTTCTGCCTAAAGCGCGATGAGATTGGGATGAATCGTCATCGCGCTTTAGGCTGTTGTTTGAGCATGATCTTTTCGGAAAACCGCTCCGCACTTTTCCGGATCATGCTTTAGCGCTTGGAATCCCGCGGAAAGACCAATGACCCATCGTCAAAATCGTCGACCGGCAGTTTGTCTGCGCTTCGACCGCTTTGCATGCCCTGCAATGTCGACGTGCTTGATGTTCCGGCGCGTCCGACCGTTGTGTTCGAGTGTGATCGCTGGATGCCGGTCACAGCAGCAAGCAGACCAACAGCGGCGATGGAACAAATGATCAAAGGCTTCATGCGAAATCTCCTGTCCGCCAGAAATCCCCGCAGCGATCTGATTAGCGCGAAGCCTGACGTGGGGGTGTGAGCCGCCTCACACCTCCCGGGATTCTTGCGCTCAGCGCCTGTCAGGTTCCTAATTTGGAACCGTCAGAGCCGGCTTCATCCCCGGAGTGAGGTTCGTCGACCGCGCGGGGCGGCACGGCTTGTTGGGCGCGACTTGTTTGGCGCGCTGGTCACGAACAATCTTCGGGAGCCGTTGCGAAACAGCACGTCAGGCACGAAAATCTCAGACTATCTACCGCACCAGTTTCGCACCAGAAACGATCTCACCGGAACACAACGAACACGACCGAACGCAGACCAAAACGCGTCCAGATCAACGAAGCCGACTTCGAAGCGGCCGCATTGGCACGGGGGCGGCTCAGTTTTCGGACAATCACATCTTGATCGCATTCGCGAAGAGCCCGTCACCCCACTCGTACAACGGCCGCATGAAGTCAGATTGGGTGTGGATTGCTCGACCTTTCCGCTCGCGCCATTTTCGTCCGTAGGTATCGAACGGAAAGTGCCGCATGTAGTAGTCGCAGGTCTCTTCCCAATGGTCGACCGACAACGATTTGCCGTAATGTTGGCAATAGAGGCCAGTCGCCACGCGTTCAACGCCACCCGGCTCGCGCGCAGGGTGCTCTGCGAAGGTGACCTCCAACCGGTTTCGCCACAACATCAGAATGTCTCGCCGTTCCGGACCGAAGAAACGACGAAAGTCCAACAGTTCGCAATCGGCCTGATAGGGTGCATGATCCCCAGGAGTCATATAGGCGTCGAACAGTTGAACCCGCACGCCGTCGCACTCGCTGGAATGCGTTCCTTCTATGAATCCGCGTAAATCTCCGGTAACGCGCTCATCCGCATCGAAGCAAAACACCCAGTCGAACTGCAAATGTTCGCGCGCCGTCTGCAACAAGAGGCCGCGATGCCGCCCCTCGGCAATCCGGCGTGCCTCGACCTCCGCTTCCCACGACCGATTTGTCACGATCAGAGCGACTTTTGGGTGTTCGCATAGAATCTCCAGCGTACGATCCGTGCTCGCGTCATCATAAGCGACTATCGCATCGACGTGCTTGCCGACGTAGTCCAGTGTGTCTCTGAGAATAAGCGCTTCGTTACGAACGCGGGTGATGCCGATTAAAAGGTGCTTGTGACCTAGTAAGCCTGTGTTGCAAGCAATGATTCGTTCGCCCGCGCGAAGTAGCCAACCAATGGTGCCCGGCATAATCATCGCCTCGCGACTTCAATGAATTGACACCAATGATGGCGGACGGGCGCGTATCGCCAAGATTAAGAATTCTCGTTGTCGCCGCATCGAGCTGGCGACCCGCCCCTCTTGACCATCCCTCCCCTTACGCGATTTCGTGACATCTTCTCGAAGAGGTTGTTAGATCAGCGAATGCAAGGCCGTGACCGCGGCCTCGCGGGTCTCCACAGGAACGAACAAATTTATCGAATGTGGTGATAGAACGTATTTTTCAACGACAATCCCGCGGGATTGCAGAATTTGTATCGCCTGAAATGGCAAGTCTGAAGAAACGCCGCCGAAGCAAGTAAGGCTCACCGAACTTAAAGTCTCACGCTCTTTGCGCAAGTCCTTGCTCCTTTCCAGCGTGCGCAGCAGAGTGTCGAGCGATTCCGACTCGCAAGTCATCATGATGCGCGTTTTTCCGGCGGTGAAAGCCGAGGCGAGGACTTGCGGCCAAGATAGGCCGTTTTGCTTGAGATGCTGCGCAAATTTCTCAAAACCGTGACTGAGATTCGTCGAAGCGATCTCCACATGCTCAATACGAGCCATCGAGTTGACGGCCAGAATTTTTCCGGTTTCCATTCCGATAACCTCTTTCATCACTCGCGTGCTGTGTTCGGAATTGCCCCATTTTCGTAAGAACAAAGGGATATTTTGGCTTTGTGCCAGCTCCACGCTGCGAAAATGCAGAACCTTGGCGCCCCAAAAACACATTTCGGATAACGATGCAAAATCCAGCCGGCGCAATGGCTTTGCGTTCGCCACGACGCGCGGATCGGCCGAGCAAATTCCGTCGACCTCCTTGATAATTTCACAGCGCTCGGCCTTTAGCGCCGCAGCCATGGCGACTGCAGTGGTGTCGCTGCCGCCCCTGCCTAGTGTGGTGATCTCTTTGGTTCGCGGATTCACGCCTTGAAAGCCCGCTAAAACCACGATGCGTCCGCGACCGAGTTCTTCGAGCACGCGCGCAGGCCGCACATCTAAAATTCGCGCGGAAGAATGAGATTCGTCTGTCATTACACCGGCCTGACTCCCGGTAAAACTAATGGCTGGCGCACCGAGATCAGACAGGGCCATGCTCATCAACGACATGCTGATGCGCTCACCGGTCGTTAGCAACATATCCAGTTCGCGGCGGTTGGGATGCGGGCTTACTTGATAAGCCGCCTTAATTAATTCGTCGGTCGTCTTACCCATCGCTGAAACGATCGCCACGACGCGATGACCACGGCTGTGCAAATCGGCGAGGCTCCTCGCAACCGCGCGGATTTTTTCCGGGGTTTCTAGACAGACGCCGCCGTATTTTTGCACGATGGTCGGATTGTTGCGCATTTACGTGCGACGGCAGCTGTATGAGCGGTGGCTTGATGTTCGCTTCGCTCCGCCGGATAGTTTCATGCATCTAGCTCCAGAACTGCTTGCGGTCCGCGCAAAGATTGGATCACCCCTATCGAATTTCGCGACGTTTTTTCCGCGCGCCAGCGCGTCTCTGAGGTTCAGAGAATAGGCCAGTGCACGCGGTTGCCCACGTACCTCTCCGCTCATCGCCTTTCACAGCTCTCCAAGTATTCGATACAAGAATCGTTTTTCTTGGCGGAAGATTGGCGGTCACGACAAGATCGGCTGGGTAACGCTAAGGGTTCTGCCGACCCGAAAAATAATCCCTGAATGAAAGTGTCGTACCGGTTTCGCCGGGAAATGGCCACACGCACGTCCTCGGACCAGCGGTGCCGCCGACCCGTCTCCACCGCTTCAAGCCGTTCGACTTGGGCACTGAGCCCATCACCGTCCATCAGGACAGTTCTCAATACCGCGCCTCTTTCGGCAAGGCGGCCCCGCCGGATGTGTACTAACAGAGTGGCCCGACGTCGTGTTTTCTAGGACGTTCCAAGACTTGTCAGCCTTGCACTCCCCAAAGGCCTTGCCCAAGGCAGCTAACGGAAATTTGGGTCCAGATGCTGGACATAATCGATGTGGATCAAATATCGTCCACCATTGTGCGCGATTGTTCCAAGCTCCGAGAGCTTGGCGGCCGGGCCCTGTCGGCTGAGACAACAACTGACGCCCCCCGAGCCCGTGCCTACTTTCGCTTGGTTGCCCTGAGTTGGCGCGTCGCTACCAGCAAGGTTGCGCTATGCTGAAACACTTGCTCATTGAAGTCATTGGTCACGTTTCCGGTCTCAGCGACGCACAGCTTGAACAAATTGAGCGGTCATTGCCCGCGACCAAGGCGCTGATCGATCTTCTCAGTAAGGCACATCCGATCATCGAACAGGCGGAAACGCTCTATAATGAGGCGCAGCCGCTAATCGATCAAGCTAGGAAAGAGTGGCAAACGGTCGGCCCTGCAGCGCAAATTTTGATTGATGTGATCTCACATCATCTCAACAAAGGCAGTTCGCCGGCGGAGGCCACTGAGGCAGTGCGCGCGGCGCTCGGCGGGTCAATACAGAACGTTGCGCAGGATCGTGGGATGGACCGGGGAATGAACCGCGTGACCGTGTTTGGGGGGACCGGCTTCGTTGGTTGTCGCGTTGTGCGCCATTTGAGCGTCTCCACCGTTACGGTGCGTATAGCCTCACGGCATCCTGCGCGGGCCGAGGGCGACAACGCGGAACAGGTCATCGCTGATGCCCATGACGAGCGCTCTGTAGAGGCCGCCGTTATGGGTGCCGACGGCGTCGTCAACGCGATCAGCCTTTACACCGAGCATGGAGGCGACACATTTCATTCGGTGCACGTCGAAGCGGCCGCCAGGATCGCTGGAGTGGCACGGCGGGCCGGGGTCAAACGGTTTGTGCACCTATCAGGCATAGGCGCTGACCCCACATCGCCTTCGCCCTATATTCGCAATCGCGGCGAGGGCGAGGTGGCTGTGCAAGCGGCATTCCCTGGCGCAGTCGTTATCCGCCCGGCGGTAATGTTCGCGCCGGACGACGCCTTTCTCACGACAATTCTTGGGCTGCTTCGGACCCTGCCGGCTTATCCGCTATTCGGCGACGGCAGGACGAGGCTTCAGCCGGTGTACGTGGACGACGTCGCCGCGGCGATCGCACAGGTCCTGCGGCAAACACAAAGACCGTTTCCAATCTACGAACTGGCCGGCCCGCGCGTTTACTCATACGACGAGCTGTTGCGGACCATTGCGCGCACCGCCGGATTGCGGCCAATGCTGGTGCGAGTACCCTTTGCTTTCTGGAATGCCGCCGCCGGCCTCGCTGAGATCCTGCCGCACCCGCCGCTCACGCGCAATCAGGTTGAGCTTATGCAGATCGACACGATGGTCTCGGGCAGCCGGCCGGGATTCGGTTCACTCGGAATTTCGCCGCGATCGCTCGAAGAAGAACTCAAAGCGATGCTCAAGCATACAAACGAGGAAACTCAAAACACAAATAAGGGTCGAGCCAGGTAGGGTTGAGACTTCGTTGCCGTGTCACGATGTGACTACTGATGTCGGGAAGCGGCTTACCTCCGAGGTCGCGCACTAGGCCCGATAGATCGATGGTCGCAGCTCAGGGGTCAGTTCATCCGCCAAAGTTTTTACAAGAGCCGAAGGGGAATGACCCTCCCGAGTGAACCCTTAGCGTGCGGCCAGCCGCCTGGAGCTGTCCGAATTAGGACAATCGATCTGTCACATTAGGATACCCAACGGAGTGCTCCTTTTGCGCAGTCACCCCTTCACTTTGACCGGGAATAAATTGAGTTGGCCGGCTCGACTCATCCAGCCCAAGTCCGGACGTCAGGCGGCCCTACCACGCGACTCGCGAGGCGGGGTCGCTGCGTGTAGGGCTATCAGATGTGCTACCAGTTGGGTCGCAAGATGGTAGCGGGAAAAGTAGATCATGACTGACGATCAGGTCAATCTCGTGGTTCGACACCTTTGCGAGCAATTGCACTTGACGCTCCGATTGAAGGGCAGCGAGGCACATCCACCAAACGCCAAGGATATTGGTTTCGATCCTGCCTCTGTAAGAACTGTGTTGCTGACAGGTCTGCGTTCGGCGGGCTTCACAATCCACCACGAGGCAATCGGGGCGAGCGAAGAGCCGCCGTGGTCCTAACGAAAAGCCCAGGACAGAAGTCCCGTGCCAATATCCGGGTCATACGCACCGGTCTACCTTTGAGCCGGTGACTTCCGGTCTACTCGCGTGAACGGAATTTGCCAGACCAACGCGACTGGTCGGGCTCGTGCCAATAGACGTCTTTTGCGTCTACTCAATTATTTGGTCAGCTTGTGCGAGTAGTGTCGTCGGAACTACGAGCTTGAGCGCTTTTGCAGTTCTAACGTTGATCCATAACTCGACCCGCGTCGGCTGTTCGACGGGCAAGTCGCTGGCTCGTGCACCCTCAAGGATTCTTTTGACGTAGTAAGGTGATCGAATAAAAAGACGCCGTCTCGACGCACCGTAAGCGAGTAGACCACCTTCCCCGACGAAATCCGGCGATGTTGCGAAGCTCGGAATGCGGTGCATCAACGCCAACGCGGCGATGCGGCTTCGATACGCGAAACGAGGACGACTTCGCGACTCCATCGACCATCGGCCCCGGACCCGGCGAGCGCAAGAGCGCACCCGCGTTAGTATTACTTGGGCCGCTTAACGATACCAGATCGCTTCGCAGATGGCCTCCGGGTGACGATCGTTTCAATACCTTGCAGCGTCCGCGCGAATTCGGACCGCAGGTGCTGCACGTGTGCTGCATCCTTCGGCTCAGATAAGAATGCAATCTTCACGAAGAAGCGGTTCAATCGCGATGTGGCGAGAAGATTATCAGAGTGTTGCGAGCGTAAGTTCGTGATCTGTCGTCGCATCTCAACGAGATCGAACCGGTCATCGTCGGGCTTATTCGCCAAATGAAGCTCATACCGTTGCGGTAGATAAACGAAGCCGCCGCGCCGAATATCTTGGCGCGACGACCTCGCCATGGTGAACCCGGACGGGGCAATGTCCGGTGCAGAGAGGTTAGCGCTCCGCAGCTCGGGTGCAATCGAAGACGCGGATTAAGCTTGATGTCGTCGCGGAAAGTTAAATCTGGAACAAGCGCTACTGTGGTCTACAGCACGCCCGCGCGTTCAGTTAAGCGCTCCTTCTCCAGCGACGTCCCGGCCACGCGATCAAGGTCGGAGCCTAGCGCTTTGGCGCGGGTTACGTCGCGCTCAATCGATCGCTCGGACTTGCCAGATTTTGCCGCCGTGTCCTTAGCGAAACTGTCCATAAGGCCGTCAAGCCGCCTTTCGCTTGGAGATCGGCTTTCGCCCGTTGCGCCGACGTCAGGTCGCGGCGGATCAGGTTTTCGTCGATTTCCATATCCAACCAAATTCAACTTCACGAAGCACTCGCCCGGCGAGCGTGGCGGCCCCGCTAATTGCCGCTATCGAATGCCGCTAGCGCCGCTATTTGTTGATGTAAGTGACTGAAAAACACTTGCTGGCGCTCCCTAGGGGAATCGAACCCCTGTTTCAGCCTTGAGAGGGCTGAGCAGCAAGAGTGAGTTCGCCGCCGGAGTTGTGGCTAGGATCAAGAGCCGAGCCCTTGGTTCAGGCGGAGTTCCGCCCATCCATCAAGGACTAGGTTGTTGGCTCGAGCTTTTGTCAGAATTCGCGGCCTAAATTTAGTTCACGAGTCGCGGCACAATGGGCTGCTTTTGACCAGACTTCGACCTACGACATTTAGCGGGTAACGCGAACTCAGAACTCAATATCGAGCGCGCTTCCCCTATCGACTCACGAGTTTTGGCTTTTGGGTGAAAATCGACCTCATGATTCTTGGGTTTCTCGACTCGCGAATTTTTGGCAGGCCACGATAAATCAATGGGTTAAGCGACTCGCTTTTGATTGGTCCCGACACGCTTCGCAAGCTTCGGCTAGGCAAGCCGGTGCCACAAATGGCAAGCGAAGCGGCGAAGGCTGCCGCGCCGAAGCCCGACGGGCGAAGGCGGGCTGCGAAATCATGATTTGGGCCTTGACCGAATTTTCCGGTGGACCGGCTGATTTTGTTGGAGCCAGACATGATCAAGATCGCGAAACTCCCCGTTGCGACACGCGATGCCCGCGAGCGCATCCAGCGGCGGATGTGTGGCGCCGTTCCCTGCCTCTCTCGTTCCTGCCTCTCTCATTCCTGCCTCTCTCATTCCGGGACTGAACATGCGCAAGCTTCTGGCGATTTTGGTGATCTCATGCTGGGCCACTTCGGCTTACGCACAAAAGGCCGACCTCATTGTCACGAACGCAAAGATCGTGACGCTGGATCCTGCATCGACGATCGCGCAGGCGCTCGCCGTCCGCGACGGCAAGATCGTTGCAGTTGGCGGCAACGATGCCATGGAAGGCCTGATCGGGCCCGCGACGCGCCGCGTCGACGCCGGCGGACGCACGATCGTTCCGGGCTTGATCGATTCCCATATTCACGCCGTGCGCGCCGGCCTCACCTACGCAACCGAGGTCAACTGGATCGGCGCAAAGACCATTGGCGAAGCCATGGAACGCTTGCGCCAGGCGGCCAAAGCGCGCCCGGCGTCCTGGATCATCGTGGCCGGTGGCTGGAGCGAGTTGCAATTTGCGGAGAAGCGGCGGCCGACGCTCGCCGAGGTGATGTCGGCCGTGCCTGACAATCCGGCCTACATCCAGCTGTTCTATTCGGCGCTGCTGATGACGCCGAAAGCGCAGCAGACCCTCGGGATGTCCGCGGAGCAGTTGCCGGCCGGCATCACGTCTGAGCGCGCCACATCGGGCGAAACCACGGGCTGGTTCAACGGCTCCATCGTCAGTATCTCCGCGTTGTTCGATCGCCTGCCGAGGCCGAATTTCGAGGACAATGTCGCCGGGACCCGGCAGTTCTTCACGGAGCTCAATCGTCTCGGAATTACCGGGATCGTGGATCCCGGCGGCTTCAGCATTTATCCCAGCCACTACGCCGCCTTGCAAAAGCTCTGGCGTGAAAAATCACTTTCGGTGCGTGTCGCCTACAGCCTGTTCGCCCAGAATGTCGGCGCCGAATTCGAGGAGTACAAGAACCTCACGCCGTTCCTGCCGATGGGATTCGGCGACGACATGCTGCGATTCAACGGAATCGGCGAGCGGATCACCGGCGCCATGTACAACAACAACGCGCCCGACGCGGCGGCGAAGGACAAGTTCCTTGAGATCATTCGCTGGGCGGCAAAACAAGGGCTGACGGTCACCATCCATTGGCAGGAAGACAAATCCGTCCATCAGCTCCTCGACCTCTATGAAGAGGTCAACAAGGAGACGCCGATCGCGCCGTTGCGCTGGTCCATCGCCCATCTCGACAACACCTCGCCCGAAACGCTGGCGCGGATGAAGGCCCTTGGTGTGGGCTGGACCATGCAGGACGCCATGTACCTCGGAGGCGACCGTATCGTGGCGCAGGCCGGCGAAGCTGCGCGCCAGATGCCGCCCATCGTCACGGCGTTGCGGACGGGCGTCCATGTCGGGGCCGGCACGGATGCGCATCGGGTCGCATCCTACAATCCGTTCGTGGCGCTGCAATGGATGCTCGACGGCAAGACCGTCGGCGGACACTCGACGCGCGGCCCGGACGAAACACCCAGCCGCGAAGAGGCCTTGCGCCTCTACACCGTGGGAAGCGCCTGGTTCTGCTTCGACGAGACGCGGCGCGGCACGCTCGAAAACGGCAAGCTCGCCGACTTTGCGATTCTCGACCGGGATTTCATGTCCGTCCCCGTCGAGCAAATTGGCGCCACGGCGTCTCTGCTGACGGTCGTGGGTGGCAAGGCCGTCTACGCAGCGGATGTATTCGCAAACGCAAAATAAGAGCTGGAGGCCCGCCGTGCCGCTCTCGCGAAATCTCGGCCTGTTGTCCAATGCAGCGATATTTGCTCTCGTCTCACACCATGCAGCTCGGGCCGACATACGTTCCAGCCAGTTTCTGGGCGGCGGTCCCTTGGTGGCTGCCCGGCAGCCGCGCTCATTCAACCACCTCGTCGGCGCGTAACAGAAATGACTCCGGTACTTTCAGACCGAGTGCCCGGGCGGTCTTCAGATTGATGACGAGGTCGAACTTGGTCGGCTGTTGGACTGGCAAGTCGGCGGGCTTCGCCCCGCGCAAAATCCTGTCGACAAAGGTCGCGGCAAGCCGCCATAGGTGGGTTGCGTCCACGCCGTAGGACATCAGCCCGCCCGCATCGACGAACTCTCGGTATTCAAACATCGTTGGAATTCGTGCGGTCAGCGCTCGGGTCGCAATGGCGAAGGTGAGTGGGACGCCGACGGCATAGAGTGCGTCCGCACGGTCCCTGAGGGCCTCGAAAGCCGATGCAACGTCCTCTGCGCGCCGGATTTCCAATATCGTCGCCTCGAGGCCGAGCGCGGAGGCTGCCGCCTGCACCTCATCCATCCTGTTTTTGAAACCGGGGCTATTGGCATTGACCATAACGGACAAGCGGCGGAAACCTGGGACAACCTCGCGCAACAGCTCGAGGCGCTTGCCGGCAAGACTGATGGGGTTGAGCGCCAGGCCGGTCGCATTGCCGTCCGGTCGGGCCAAACTTGCGACGAGGTCGCTGCCAACAGGGTCGCCAGAAATGGAGACAATTGGGATGAGCGATGTCGCACGTTTTACCGCGAGGGTCGGAGATCCCCCCACCGTGACGATGACATTCACCTTGAGCCGGACGAACTCGGTCGCAATTTCGTTGGAGCGTTCGGTATGTCCCTCCGCAGAGCGATACTCGATCGCAACGGTCCGCCCCGCGATCCAACCGAGTTCGCGCAACCGATCCTCGAAATCTTGGGCCGACCAGGCCGGGCCCAAGAATCCGATGATGGGTAGCCTTCTCGTCTGCTCCGCCCGCGCCGGGCTCGGGCCCATAACCGCGGCAACGCCGACGAGCGTGATGAACTCGCGCCGCCTCATTAAGTTACTCGTTTGAAGCGCCCGACTGAGGCCTACAGCCTAGCATTTTTCAACCGGGAGCCGAGCGAGAAAAGGGCTGGCAGCCCGCCCTAACCGTGCGACGCAATGTCCGCAACGGGTCAAAAACGGCGCTTGGGAAGTCGGCCGGTCACCTCCGGTCCGCCCCGATGAGCGGACCACTTCGCAGTTCGCTTGCACTTCGCATTGGGGTCATCAATAGAAGTAAGCCGTCCTCACTCGATCACTTCGTCGGTGCGGGCGAGGAGCCCTGGCGGTACAGCCACGTCGAGAGCCTTTGCCGTTTTGAGGTTGACTGCCAACCCCGTCCCGATGCACCCAACGACTTCTTTATCCAGCTCGCCGCCATCCCAATGAGGCGTGGCACGTCGCCCACCAGTCGAAGAGCGCCTGCCCTTCGGCGAGACTTGGTAGAACCAAATACGATGGCGATACGCGAACGCAACACGACCGTCCGCGAGCTTGTTGTCACCGTCCCTCGTAAACGGGTGGACGCTTTTGTGCCTCGGCATCACGGCCTTCCTGGAAATCCCTGGTCGTGAGCAGCGTACGATATTGGTCGCCGAGCTTAGCGAGCGCCGTCTGAGAGTCTTCGAGCGCCATATGGGAGGAGGCCAGGGACGTCTTAATGCCGAGAGGGCCGCATGCGGCGATCTTGTTGGCGATCTCGACAGCCTTCGCGAGAGCCGCATCTCGATTTGGGGCCACTTCCTGAACCGTTCCCATCCGGAGGGCTTCCTTCGCACCCCAATGATCGCCTGTTAGAATGAACCGCATGGCATTTCCCCATCCGGCTTCTCTGGGGAAACGAACCGTTGCACCGCCTCCGGGAAAACGGCCGTGCGTGTTCTCATCCTGACCGAACTCCGTGTCTTCCGACGCTACGCGTATGTCCGCTACAAGGAAAAGCTCGTGCGCCATATTCCAGGTGTCGCCATGCACCGCTACAACCAGAGGCTTCGTGAGCGCTGGCCTGGTCCGCCCTAGAGGGTCGATGAAGCCGGGCCCATCCATCATCTTTTTTCCAGACTGAGCGAATGCCTTGTAGGCATCGACATCGACACCTCTGGAGAAGCGGTCGCCATAGCCGAACAGAACCGCCGCACGGAGCGAGGGGTCCCGATCATACTCGTAGTATGCTCTCGCCAAGCTTTCTGTCGCATCCGGATCCAGCCGGTTGTCGATGTAGGGCCGATTGATGCCAATCAGTACAATTTGGCCTCTGCGCTCGATGGTGATCTTCGTCTGCTGATCGTACGGGATGTCCGCCATAAGCCTGGACTGCGCGGCCTCGTCGGTTTGTGATGTCATCGACTTGTCTCCCGATTTCTGGGCCTGCAACGCAACCGTCCCGAAAAGAACGGCCACTACTCACCGCGATCGGTGCTGAAAGCTGTGGTGTTGAGCAACGCCAGGCATTGCCCCATAAGCCCTGTTGGCCCCATACCAGGGAGCTGCGCCGCCAGGGAGTTCGAGGCCCATTCTGCCTGCTGGCGTTAACTCGCAGTCGTTCAATATATCCCTATTGGGATATTGCGCCTGAAACGAAGCAGGATTTGAAGTCGCCCACGTCGGGCACTGGGCACTTGCAGAGCTTATCGCGCCAATCGACATCATCGCTGCAATAATGGAAGTCCTGAATCCAATCATAATCGTACTCCGAACGGTTGTTGTTTTCGTGCGGAGCGTTCGCGCTGGCTAGAATCGGCTGCTCTGTTGAAAGCGTTTCCTGCGAATTTTTTTTGACAAGGATTAGCTAGGTATGCGCTTGGGAAAAGACACGCCGTGGAAAATCACAGCTGCGCGAACGGCAAATCGGCACGCTCACCGTTGCGTGACCCGCACCCGCATCCACGCATGTCTGAAGTCGGGATTGCGGTGACAGTGCACCCAATGACTCCGGCCGCTTCCCGGGCTCGAAGGCTCATGAATTCGGTGCACTGTCATCGTAATTGTGTCACCGCAATTGCGGTCCTAGATCATGCGTCGAGGCTGTTGAAAGGAGCCGCCGAAAACCTCTTCCTTTCGCGTTCGGTAGATGGTGACGACCTCCCGGCACGCTTTGACATTCAACCGGTGGAAATCGATCTTCAATTGATCCAGCTCGCCAACGGTTATCCGGTAGTTGGCCGCGCCCAGGAACAGCAGCGCCATCGTGGTGGGCCATGAGAAATCGAGAGACTTGGCCAGGATCAACACCGGCTCACGATCCTTCTCGATCAATGCCCGTTCCGCGACGTCTATTGGAAGCCCACAGAGCAACGACAGGGCAACGGTGGTCTCGTTGAACTTGAGAGAGTGAGCAAGTTCGAAGACCTTGTCTTCCGTCAATTCGCCTCTCTCGTGCAGTTTGGCCACCGTGCGTTTCGCCGTGAAGTAATCCTTCGACGCCGGGCCAAACCTGGCGTGAATGGCCCCGGTGACATCGACGACGACGCGATGGACCTGATGTTCGATATCCGGACGTTCCCTCTTCAGCTTTTGCCGCACCTCTTCGGAGGCTTTGGCGATCAACTGGTGGAAGAGATGTCGAGGAATATCCTTTCGAAGTCCTACCGATTCAGCGAGGATCGAATCCCCTTCCGACCGCCGCACCAGGTGCAGAAATCCGGATTTGGAGAGGTTCGCCCCGGCATTTGAAGCGACCGAGGTTACGACCTCGGGAGATCCCCGCACCACCAGGACATCGGTGACCGCTTCGGGGACCGTTTGTCGCTTGGAGATTGCAAGCAAATGTTGCTGGCTCTTGTTCTTGGCACACGCAATCAATGTCTCGGTGTCAAGGCGCTCCGACTGACTGAGAACCGGCCATGCGACATCGATGCAGTCGTCGCTTGCCATCTGCCGGGTCAACGCATAGGGCGCGTTTGAGCTGCATGCGAGCTTTCCTGCGAGCTTCGCCCGCGCGCTCGTTTCAATCTCCTGCGCGAGACGACCGATGACCTCACCGAACGTCCAGATCTGCTCCTCGGAATACGTGCCGGCGATCAGGATGTCCGCCGCATGCCAGAGCGCCCGCAGACAACTCTCGGGATTTCCTCTCGCAACTGCTTCGTCCAACTCGGCCAGGAATGACGTGATAGCAGCCATTGATGCGCTCGCAGTTTGAAAATGATCGAACGACAAAAGCGGGATTTCAAAGCAATGGGCGATGACACCACCCAGACCTGAACACGCGGTAAAATCATTCCCGCCGCCTTGGATCGGGCATAAGGTCGGCCTAATCAGATCGATCGAATTTTAGGTATTGCCTGACTTGGAGGAGGCGCACGCCGTCAACACCCCGCCCAATGTCGCTGCACCCGCGAGGTCGCGCGTTCTGACCAGCAGCAGCCTCTGGCAAGCGAAAGATGACCTCGGCTGGGGCAGCAGCACGGCCCACCGAATGGTTCGGCTCACGCTCAAGGGATTACGGCGGCAGTGCTACTGCGCGCCGTACTCGAATGGCTGCCATTGTAACTGGACGCGCGACCGGCGTAACTACAATACCAGCAACAGTCCCGAAACCAGCAAGATGCTGAGAATAATTCGCCGGAACAGCGCGTCATTGACGCAGCGAAAGACGTAAATCCCGAGCGCCGTTCCTGCAACGAGCGCCGGGATGCCGACGGCGAAGTCAACCAGGACCTTTGTCGACAGATCTCCTCGGATCAGCATGAGACCAAGTGCGAATATCTGCATCGCGGCGATGAAGGGTTGAACCATTCCGCGCTGTTCGGTTTTCGGCACGCCGTGGATGTCACACCATATGGTCGGTATTGCACCCGGCATTGCCGTCAACCCGCCGACAAAGCCTCCGCTGAAGCCGATCAATGCATTACGTCCCGCATTCATCTGCAAGCGATGAGAAAGCGCCGGCCGGAATAACGTGTAGGCCGCGTAGCAGGCGACGGCGAGACCAAAGCTCTCCCTGAAGATCCGGGCGTCCGCAGCTTGCAGCAACCACACGGCGATCGGAACGCCGAGCAATCCGCCGACGACCAGTCCCGAGCTCTGCTTCCAGCAGATGCTTTTTCTCAGCGCCCAAAGACCCGCGGCTTGCACGGTGATGCTGCAGGCCATCATCAGCGGGACCGCCTCCCGTGGTGGGAGAACGTGAAGAAGAATCGCGCCGGCCACCGCCGAAAAGGCAAAGCCCGCGAGGCCCGAGACGAAAGCGCCGCAAAATACGGCGATACTGAGCAGGCAAAACGACGCCATGTCGCCCATGAGCTAACCCTTCTTGTCTGTCAAATCCTGGAATAGCGAGCTGGCGATCAGTCCCCGGACGACAGTCCGGGCGGCTCGGGCAGTGCCCCGGCATCGCTCTGGCGGGTCGACGTCAACATCGTGGCCGCAAGGATGTGAAAAATGACAACGCAGATGGCGATCGTTGCGAGCAGCGTACTCTCGCCCGGCGCCGAAATCCGAAGCTTGCGTTCGGGCGATTTTTCACTGACCGGCATTGTCACGCCCTCCAACATCTGACCGAGAGGCAAATTGGGGCCACCCATTGTCGATCAGGTGGTGGTTCTGTCGAAGGGTGCGCTCTGCCTGCAGCCGTCGCGCATGGTGGAGCGCTTGAAGGAGGCGCCCAAACCAGCCTCCCTTTCGGGAAGGCCCCGTGGAGGCGACAAACGAACTCGCTGAAATTGACGCATCGCCTCTGGGTGAAGCTCTGCCGTTAAACAATGGTACGGAGGATGCCACGAGCGACTGAAACATCTTGTGAAGCAACAACCCATAGAACACGCGGGTGAGACGCCGTGCCTTATCTTCCAAGCGCATGACACGAACACCTTGTGTGAGTGACCGGATACGGCTGGAAGTATCGAGCGGGACGCGGGGCCACGCTTTAAGGCGAGCTTAATTTGTTCTTATCGTTTCCTTGATTCTGAAGGGTGTGCTTGCTTTCGGGCCCGCGTACCGGTTGAATATCCGCCTTGCGCACACCTCCGAAGGCATTGTTTTGCTGTACCTATTTGACGAGTTTGTCCTCGACACCGACCGGCGGGAATTGCGCCGTGACGGACGTACGATCCCGTTGCAGCCCCAGGTTTTTGACATCCTCGAATATCTGATCCGCCACCGCACCCGGGTGGTGACCAAGGACGATCTGATCGGTGCAATTTGGGGCGGGCGCATCGTCTCGGAGTCAGCGCTCACCACCCGCATCAACGCGGCCCGTACCGGAATAGGCGATTCCGGCGAGGCGCAGCGGCTGATCAAGACTTTGCCGCGCAAAGGCGTCCGCTTTATCGGCACGGTTCGGGAAGCGGCCAGGGAGGTCGAGAACGCTGTCGTACCTCTGAAAACCGAAATCTCCGCTCTGGTGGTCGGCCGGACCCCGTCCTTCGCGACGATCGACCAGATGACGCGGCACGTCCTGTCCGGCAAACGGCAGATGGCTTTTGTCACCGGAGAAGCCGGGATCGGCAAGACGGCCTTCATCGCCAAGGCGCTCGAGCAGCTGACGGAACAGGGCTTCGATCAGCTCTATGGGCGCTGCACCGAACGGTTCGGAACAGACGAAGTCTTTCTTCCACTCATCGATGCGCTGGTGAGCCGTTATCGCGCAAACGGTCCGGAATTGATTTCGGCAGTTCGCGCCCACGCACCCACCTGGATCCTGCAATTGCCAGGCGTCATCGACGCATCGGAACGCGCGGCTTTCCAGGACGAAGTGTTCGGCGCGACGCGCGAGCGGATGCTGCGCGAATTTTGCGATCTTCTGGAAGCGCTGAGCACCGACCGCCCCTGGGTTCTTGTTCTCGAAGACCTGCACTGGAGCGACTTCGCGACACTCGACGTATTGTCTCGCTTCGCGCGCGGGAGCGGCAAGGCACGCGTGCTGGTCCTCTGCTCCTATCGTCCGGCCGACAGTTCCGTCGGCGGGCATCCCATCCCTCGCCTGCACCGGGATCTCGAAATTCATGGATATTGCAGCGAATTGCGCCTCGATCGGTTGTTGCGTTCGGAGGTCGAGCGTTACCTGGCATTGCGCTTCGGCGACGAGGAACTTACCTCCAGCCTGTCAAAGCCGGTATTCGAGCGAACGCTGGGACATCCCCTGTTTGTTGCCACGCTGCTCAAGCACTTGATCGACCAGGAGTCGATCATCGAGATGGACGACGGATGGCGCCTGTCCTCACAGGCGGCATTTGCGCAGGACCGCATTCCGGACAGCCTCGTGAACATGATCGGCCACGAGCTCGATCGCCTCACCGACAACGAGCGGCGTCTGCTCGACGTCGCCAGCGTTGCCGGCGAGGAATTTTCTGCGGCCCTCGTTGCGGCCGGCCTGTGCGACGATGCGATCGACGTTGAAAGGGACATCGAAGCGTCGATCCGGAAGGATCAGATCCTCGTTCGTTCGGGGGTTGCCGAGTGGCCCGATGGCACATATTCGGGCGCCTACGCTTTCCGCCACATTCTCTATCAGAACATCATTTATCAGAATCTGCCGCCCGGGCGCCGCGCACAAACGCACAAGCGCCTGGGCAAGAGGCTGGAGGAGGCCTATGCCGGCCGCACCCCTGAAATAGCGCCCGCGCTCGCGCTTCACTTCGAGCAGGGTCGCGACTTTCCGAGCGCGCTGCGTTACCTCCGGGAAGCGGCAAAGAACTCGACGAAACGCCTCGGCCATGCGGAGGCCGCAAGCTATCTTACCCGCGCGCTTGGCATACTCGATCGTTTCGATGCTGCCGACAAATTCTCAACCCGCGTCGCTCTCTTGCGGGAGCGAAGCTGGGCTCTTCGCTCGTGCGGCGACCTCGCCGGCTCCATCCGTGATCTGCGAGACATGATTGCCTGCGCCGAACAAGCGGGCGATGTCCAGCAACAGCTCAACGGCCTCACGGCGGTGAGCAGCCTCTGCTTGCGCGTGGATCGCCACGCCTGCCTTGAGGCCGCTGAAGATGTGCTGTCGCGAAGCCAGGCGCTGGCGGACGACACATTCAAGGCTCTGGTCCAGGGCAGCAGCGCGAGCGTCAACCTGTTCCTCAACGGCTGGCGCAAACAGGACGCTACGCTCTGCGACAGGGCGATCGAGCTGAGCGCGAATGCCACGAATTATGGCATCCTGATCAGGCGCAATGGAATATCCGGTATCGTCGATTGCTGGAGGTCGCGGTACCAGGAGTGCCGCCGCGCCGGCACGGAAGGCAAGCGGCTGGCGCGTCTGGCCGGCGACGTCTACACTTTTGTTCTGTTCAACGTTCTTGAGTCGATCGCGCTTATTCATCTGGGCGAGTGGCGCGAATTGCGACTTGAAATCACGGCCGGCCTCGAACTGGCCATCAGGAACGCGAACGGCCCCAGCAGCGCATTGTGCCGGCTGACGCTTGCGTGGTTGCACGTCGAAGCGATGGACTTTGATGGAGCCCGTGAGCTCTGCGAAAGCGTCGACGATAGTCTGCTGGTCGGCGATCAGTCGACCTACTTCCACAAGCGGGCCGTCCTTGCCAAGGCCTATGTCGGGCTGAACGACCCGTCGGGAGCTCGCAGGCAATTTGATGACATCGAGCGCCGCAGGCATGAAGAAGGCATCGACATCGAGTTTACCGCCGCGACGCAGGTGTATCATTGTCTCGGCGAATATTACCTGCAGGTTGACGACTTTACGCAGGCTGAGAGCTGTGCGCGCCAGCTCCACGACTATGTGGCCACGGCTCCGGATCTCAATCACCTGGCCCAGGCCCACGGACTGCTCGCGCGTACTGCGCTTGCCTTGGGCAATTCAGCGGAGGCCCAGTTGCAGCTGTCCCGCGCGCTGGAGATCGTCGACAGCGCCGACTTCCCGATTGCTTCCTGGCGGGTGTACCGCACGGCCGCCGAGATCTTCGCGAAGTACGGCGACGTCGACAGAGCGGCGACGTATCGCATGCGATTTGTCGAGACCGTCCGAAGGCTCGCGCAAAATTTCGAACCCGGGGATCGGCTGCACAAGAGTTTGCTCGCCATGTTGGCGACCCGAACAGCGCAGCTGGAAGCAATGACCGCTCTGCCTTCGCGGCCCGACGGTGCACGCCATTGACCCGATCCGCCTCGACACGCATGGCGGCCAGGTCTGCAATCTGCCGCTCAGTCGGCCGAAATGGCGTTCAACTGTGCGGCAAGTTGCGATGAAAATGGCTAAGCTGCTTTGAGCTTCGCACCGCGCGCCAATCCTTGCGAACGCCGGCGAGGTCGAATGCTCAGCATATCATCGGGTTATCCCCGTGGTCGCAAACTCCACCCGGTTGATCCGAGGGTACTGGCGCAAATGCGTGGTAGGCCGGCGCAGCGATCGATCGCTCGAAGCGGGAGCTCGCCCCCACGCCCTGTTCGGTGTGCCGATCGCCGGTGCGGTGCTCACGCGCCTGGAGCGGCGTGCTGAAGATTGCGGTGACGACCAGTCCGGTCAACAGGGCCTTGGACAGGACTGACGCGATGGGATTTTTGAATGGTGTCATCGTGGTGGTTCCTTTCGTTTGGGGGATCCCCCGCGAGGCAAGAGATCCGATCCACCACCCTTAGACGTGCGTTGTCGCCCGCTTATTCCCAAGTCACAAAGTAGTTTCCGAGGCGCGTACAATCTTCTCGGACACGGGACAGAGCTCCACGCCAGATTCGGTTGCCTGCATCGAACGTGAATAAAAGTTTAGTTAGCCGAGAACCGGACGCGTCCACGCGGTGCGAGGCGAGCCTTGCGGAGGCTGTGACGGCGAGACCGAAAACGCGCATGGACCCACGGCGCGTATAAGATCATATTACCCAGGCATCACTTTGTTCGAAGAGCAAAGGATTGGTCGAATGTACGCCAACATTCTCTTGAGCACGGACGGATCGGACGTCGCGCGAAAAGGCGTTGAGCATGGCATTGCCCTGGCGAAAGCGTTGAACGCCAGGCTGACGATCATCACGGTGACGGAAGCGCTGCCGGTCGACTATGGGAGCGGACACGCCTCGGGATGGATTCCGACGCAGGAGGAGGTTGACAGCTATGACGCAGCCTGCAAAGCCCGTGCAGGCAAAGTGCTCGATGAAGCGCGCGCCATGTCGGAGCAGATCGGCACGGCTGCGGAACTCCTGCACGTTCCGAATGCGCACCCGGCGACTGCGATCATTGAAACAGCAGAGTCGAGAGGCTGCGACTTGATCGTCATGGCCTCTCACGGGCGTCGCGGCCTCAGGAAGCTGTTTCTGGGCAGCCAGACATCCGAGGTCCTGGTGTACGGAAGCGTGCCGGTGCTGGTCGTGCCGAAGCCGGCATAGTGCAGGGACTTACCCGGCGTCGCTCGGCTGTTCTGCCGGGCGAGCCCAACCAAAACAAGACGCAATTGACCGCTCTCACGCGGCAGGAGAATCTTATGGTCAGTGAAAAAGGCCCGAACATCAAGAAAAAGCAGAAATGCAAAAATTGTGAAGGCAAAGGCTTGCTCAAGAAGGGCGAGAAGGTGGTGAAGTGCCAGCGCTGCAAAGGCACGGGGGTGCGGTGATGTTGAGTTGATGACCGCTCTATTCCCGGGGGATTGCGATGACAGTGCACTTCCCAGCAATCGATTTTATTTTTGATCAGCCCGGCTGGATCGGGCCGAAGTCACGGCGTCACCGATTCGCCTTAGCGTATTCGTGTTGCGCAACGTGCCGACGCCCTTCAGGCGCCCCGCGCCTAACGCCGAAAGCAAACGCGATCGCGCTGGATCGCCCGTAAAATGGATCCAGAGATCGCCGCCGGCGACGGCTATTCGTTCATCGCTGATATAGCGTGCCAGGGCGCTTTCGCCGTCCTTCGGGATTGGACTGCGCATCACGCGAACAGCGACCCTTTGCGGATCAGCGGTCGCTTCGGCACGAAACGGGTTTGCGCGTAGCAGGCGACGCCACGCGTCAGCGTTGCGAACGATGATTGCGACATGCTTGCCGAACCGCACGTTGAAGGCCGCTTCGAGATTTTCTTCCAACTCGGAAATCGACGCCTTGTCGCTGTCAAACGTCAGATTTCCCGTCGCGCCGACGGTTCTGGGGTCGTGGAGGCCGAGGCCTTGCGCCATGGCACGCAGCTCGGCCATCGCCAATCGCCGGCCGAGCGGGAGAACCACACTGTAAAGCAGGGCCACGTAGGTCGTCATCGTTGGATGGCTCTCGTTCTCGGTCGGCTATCCTGACCAGCTTTATCTTTCACAAGGTCAAATATCTTACGGGGTGCAGTCAAGCACTGTCACCGCAATAGCCCGCACCATGAAGCCACTGGTATTCCGGCCGGCAACATCAAGCTTCGTGCAGTATTCTGGGCGATCCATCACAGAAAGGTCACGAGCTCATAAGCCAGCACGGCTCCGCCAAGACAGCGCCGCCATGGGTTCACCCCGCGGAAAATCTCGTCGAGGTCCCAAACGATGAGGCCGCCTTTGAACACGATGTCCAGGGCAATAGCGGCAGTGCCCGGCGGCTGCCAGACCCAGCGCAGGATGCCGGCCACGATGACGACCCAGAGAACGAGGTTGGGGGCCTGGGCGATCGTGATGTCACCGGTTTCGCGATTCCGAAAGAACCATTGCAGGAACCTGGACATGATCGCGCTCGCCTCTCCGATCGCGAGGATACTCGAATACTCCGGGCGCCGCGATTGCGGCCGTCCCGATGTCTGCGATCGAGGGCCGCATCAGGTCTTTCGCGATTTCGGGAGATGACGACGGCAGCGCTCGATTGCTCGCCATCGACGGGCCGCCCGTGCGTCCCGGCGCATTGCGGCTGCTTCGGTGGAGCAGCCACATCGAACATTGGCGCCGTCGCCGGCGCCCATCATCGCTTGCCGCTCAATCCCGGCTGCGATGCAGCACGTGCCGTTGCTGCTGCGGCGCGTAGGCCCGCATCGGGTTGATACCACAGCTCTCGTTGGTGCCGCTCGCGGTGGCGCGGCACTGCTCATAGGTGGAAAACTCGCAATTGCCGGGGTAGCCCGATTGGCGGCCCTGCAGGCAATAATTGTCTTGCACCTCGGTTGCGGACACGGCGGTAGAGGATGCCGCGACGGTCAGGGTGGAAACCGCCGCAAGGACGGCGATGGCAAGATGACGATGCATGAGGGAACTCCTGTGTAGCGCTCGCTGGATGCGAGAACTCTCGTGAGCTAACGTTTCAGATCTCGAATACTTCGCAGGCGGAGAGATTAAATCGCTGTTATGTGCCACAGGGGCGGCACGCCCGTGCTCCGCGCCACCACGCACTCCGCACCATCGATAACGCAGGGTGCGTGACGAAAATCCCTGATGGTGGCGGGCTTGTCGCCGACCCAGCACGTACCGAATTTGGTCCAGCCGGCGGCGCGCGACCTTACAGTTCAGCTGGCCAGCCCGATCGCTCGGCTCGACGCAAAGACGACTTTACGATCAGGCGATGGAAGGGTGCGATTCCCGCGATATAGGCCCGCCCTCCCAAATGATTGAAGGTCACGACCGTTGTGGCGACAAGTCGGCGGCACAAGGCGGACTCTTCAACCAAAACGGACAAACGGAAGTCGAGATGGCGATCGTCCTCGCCAAGAATAATCTCATGACGACGCCGATCGTAGACCCGAAAGAAATCGATCCTGTCGGTCGCAACGTCATCGCGCAAGTCAGACGATGTCTTTAGACCAAACCCCGCAACCAAAGTGTCCCTTAGAGCCACTAGCCAGCCGACCCATCGCGCCTGCCCCATAAGCATATGGGTGGCGAGGCGCTCGGCGTCGCCCGTCGCATGGCTCGGCAGATCGATCGCGAATGCGTCAGCGAAGCCCGCCTTGGCGTAGAGCGGCTCGAGCACCGAACGTTGCGGCAAATCCACTCGAGCAACGCGCGCCATAGATGTTCCGCTCGGACTGAATGGAAGCGAAGAGGTGGTGGAGACCAATAGCACCCGTGGGGCTCTCCAACAAGCGGCGAGGCCACCGGGCAGGTCGGTGCCCCCTTCCCGCTCAGCGGTCATTGAAACTGAAGCGCAGACCACGCTGAATGGCGCTCAACCTTGTTTCCGTTCAGGTGCGGCGGATCGATCGCCACGCCCACTCATCCTCCATCCACGACGCACTCCGCACCATCGATAACGTAGGCTGCGTGACGAAAATCCCTGATGGTGGCGAGCTTGTCGGCGGACCAATTCAACAGCATGAAATATTTCGCCCGCCCGCTCGGCTCGTTCGGATCGAACACCAGGATCGCGGGACGTCCGTCGACCTGCCCCGTCACCAGGTGCCAGTCGCTAATCTTCGAATAATTGCCGAAATAGCGCGACACCTCGGCCTTGCCGTTCAGCCTGGTGCGGTTGACGAGCTCGAGCCTGACGTCATCGGCGATCATGGCGCGGATCGCGTCGAAGTCGCGGGCATTGAAATGGCCGACATAGGCGTTGAGCCGCGTGCGATCGGCCTCCGACAGGCCCGGCTGCGGCGCGTCGTCCGGCTCCCCGGCGAACTCACGCAGCTGCGTGCGCCCGCGATGCAGCGCGGCCTTCACCGCCGGCAGGCTGAAATCCATGATGTCGCAGACCTCGGCAAGCGAGCAGCCGAGCACGTCCATCAGGATCACGCTGGACCGCTGCGCCACCGGCAGCCGCATGAAGGTGCGCAGGCTGGTCGCAGCGATCTGGCGGCTTTCCACATCATCGAGCTGGTCGGCAATCATCTCCACCTCCTCAGCCGAATGCAGCGCCTCCTGCCGGTTGCGGCGGCGCAGGAAATCCAGCGCGGTGTTGTGCGCGATGCGGAACAGCCAGCCCTCCGTATTGACGACGGGCGTGACCGATTGCAGCGCTCCCATCGCCTTGATCAGCGCATCCTGCAGCACATCCTCACCGTCGATGACCGAGCCGACCATGCGCGCACAGTAGCGATGCAGCTTCGGCCGCATCCGCGCCAGCAGCGCCTCGATATCGATGGTGGCCAGTGGCTCCGGCACCATTGCTCCTCCGCCTCGCCTGGTCAGGACTCGTCCAGCATACGGTAGTTGCCGACGATCCTCACATCACGAACCAGCGGCCGCTCGGCGCAGCGGTCGCGGATGCCGTCCTGGAACGCCTGAAACGCCCTGAGTTTCGGGATCGGGCTCGAGCCGTCCTCGGCCGCGGCCTCGACCAGATGGATGAAGGTGTCGTCCTCCAGCCGCAGCGTCAGATAGCGCACGCCGTCCGGCCCGGCCGCCTTCAATTCGGCAAATACGGCCGAAACCAGCTCGGCGTTCCTGTCGGCCAGCTCGGGCTTGGCCTTGTACCTGATCAACGTCCTTTTCATCGCGCTCTCCTTGCTCATGTCGCGACCTCCCGCATGGCTTTCCCAGACAACCGGTGCCCCGCTTTTCCGGATCAAGCTCGCGTCAATCGCCGCGTCGCCCCCAAGGACGTTTGGCGGCCGGCGAAGGATGCGGCCCGGAAAAAATTATTTCCGGGCGCATCCTTTGCCCCTCCGGCCTCGTCTAGCCCGCAGAACGCGCCGCGACAGGGTGGCGCAACACATGGAGAGAGGGCGATGCAGACCCCGACCAATCGCGCCGAGAAGAACTGGGTGCTTGGCGTCACCGCGCTGGCATCCTTCATGATGGCGCTGGACGCCATGATCATTACGACGGCATTCGCAGCCATCCGCGCCGAATTCGGCAGCCCGGTCGAGACGCTGCAATGGACCGTCAACGCCTTCAACCTGACCTTTGCCGTGCTGCTCCTGACCGGCGCCGCGCTCGGCGACCGCTTCGGTCGCCGCCGCATGTTCGCGGCCGGGATCGCCCTGTTCGTCGTTGCGTCGGCGGCCTGTGCGCTCGCCGGCAATGCGACCGCGCTGATCGCCGCCCGCGCGCTGCAGGGCGCCGGCGCCGCACTGGTGATGCCGCTGGCGATGGCGATCCTCAGCGGCACGTTCGGCCGCGAGGAGCGCGCCCGCGCGCTCGGCATTTTCGCCAGCATCACCGGCTGCGCGCTGATCATCGGCCCGGCCATCGGCGGCTTCATCACCGAACATTTCGGCTGGCGCTGGGTCTTCTGGATCAACTTGCCGATCGGCCTGATCGCGATCGCCCTGGTGCTGGCACGCTTGCGCGAAAGCTTCGGACCGGCTGCCGCATTGGACATCCCCGGGCTGTCGCTCGTCGCCCTCGCGGCGCTCGCGCTGGTCTGGAGCCTGTTGCGCGGCAACGCCGTGGGGTGGGCGAGCGCCGAGGTCATGGGCACGCTGATGTCAGGCCTGGTGTTCACCGCCGGCTTCGTGCTCTGGGAATTGCGCGCGGCCGCGCCAATGGTGCCGATGCGGCTGTTCGCATCGCGCGCCCTCGCCTCCGGCATGTCCGCAAGCGTCCTGTTCTACGCCGCGATGTATGGCGTCTTGTTCCTGCTGCCGCAGTTCCTGCAGACCGCGCTGGGCTTCGACGCCTTCGGCGCCGGACTTCGCCTGCTGCCCTGGACAGCGACGCTGTTCGTCACCGCCCCGATCGCCGGCGCGGTCGTCAACAGGTTCGGCGAGCGGCCGCTGGTGGTGACGGGATTGCTGATGCAGGCGATCGGCCTTGGCTGGATCGCGGCGATCGTGAGCCCCGCGGTTCCCTACTCCGCGCTGGTCGCGCCGCTGGTGCTGGCGGGCGTCGGCGTCTCGATGGCGATGCCGGCAGCGCAGAACGCCGTCCTGAGCTCGGTCGCGGTGGCCGAAATGGGCAAGGTGTCCGGCATCTTCAACATGGGCCGCTTCCTCGGCGGCATGTTCGGCATCGCAGCGCTGGTGGCGAGCTTCTCGGCCCATGGCGGGGCCTACTCGGCCGCGCATTTCGAGCGCGGATTTGCCGCGGCGATGAGCCTCGCAGCAACGCTGTCGTTGGCCGGCGCGATCGCGGGGCTTTTCCTGCCGGCACGGCGACGGATCGCCAGCGCAGCCGCGCCGCAAGATGCGTGACGCGCACACAGGCACGGGGCTGCGGTGACGTTGAGGTGATGACCTCCCTCATGCCAAGGTAAGGGCTGCCAAGCCGTCAGCGGCGGATACCGCACCACTCACTGTTCGTCCCACCCGAACAGTGAAGCCAATTCCAGCGGGATTATCCAGCCAACCTCCCTGCCTATTATCTCCCATCAAACAGGGAGACCCACCATGACCACCCAGCACCCCCGCACAGCCATCGTCACCGGCAGCTCGAAGGGCATCGGCGCGGCGGTCGCCGAGCGGCTGGCTCGGGACGGCCTCACCGTCGTCGTCAACTATGCGAGCGGCGCTGCGCCGGCCGAGGCGCTGGTGGCGAAGATCAAGGCCGCCGGCGGAGCTGCGATTGCGGTCAAGGCCGACATCAGCAAGCTGGCCGACGTGCGCGCACTGTTCGACGCGGCCGAGACGGCATTCGGCGGCGTCGACGTGCTCGTCAACAATGCCGGGATCATGAAGGTCGCCCCACTGGCCCAGACCACCGACGAGGTGTGGGACCAGACCATCGCGATCAACCTCACCGGCACCTTCTATGCGCTGCGCGAAGCGGCGAAGCGGCTGCGCGAGGGCGGCCGGATCGTCAATTTCTCGACCAGCGTGGTCGGGCTTTATCAGCCGACCTATGCGGCTTACGCCGCAACCAAGGCCGGCATCGAGGCGATCACCCACATCCTTTCGAAGGAGCTGGGCGTGAGGCGGATCACGGTCAACGCGATCGCGCCGGGCCCTGTCAACACCGAGCTGTTCCACAACGCCAACCAGCACGACATCTCGCCGATCATCGATCGGACGCCTCTGCATCGTCTCGGCGAACCCGACGACATCGCGCGCGCGATCTCGTTCCTGGTCGGGCCCGACGGTGGCTGGATCAACGGCCAGATCCTGCGCGCCAATGGCGGCATCATCTGAAGCCGCATCGTCTGGAGATCATGACCATGAGCGATGCGATCACGGGCGGGGCCCCACGGCACAGCCCCGCGTCCCTGCTGTTGCCTGGCTTGCGAAATTTCTACGAGATCGCCAATCCCGTTTCCTATGCGTTTCTGCGCGTTGCCTTCGGATTGATCCTGTTCACGCACGGCTTGCCGAAATTGCTCGGCGAGTCCCACGGCGCCATGGCCAATCCGTTCGCGAGCTCCATCAATTTCATCACCAATTCATTGCATTTTCCGGCCCCGGTGGCGTTCGGCTATTTCGTGATGCTGCTGGAAACCATCGGGGCCATCATGCTCGCCGCAGGGCTGTTCACCCGCCTCGTCGCGCCGATGGTCGCCGTGCAGATGGCGATGATCTGCCTGATCCATTATCCCAAATGGGCCTGGATCGATCGCGGCATGGAGTACCCGTTCCTGATGGGCCTCGTTGCTCTGCACATGTCGTTTCGGGGCGGCGGGCAATTCTCGGCGGACCGCTTGATCGGACGGGAGCTTTGAAGGCGCGCCAAACGGCCCTGCCCGTTCCGGCCGCGCGAGGTCTTCACACCGCCGCCGTTCAATCCCCCCGCACACAACGCCACAGCAGATCGGCGATCTCGGCGCGGCGCTGCGCCCTCGCCTTTGGCGAGGACATGTCGAAGGCGAATTGCGCCTCGAAGGTGTGACGGTTGGCGACCGCGAAGAAGCTCAGCGCATTCAGCGTCATGTGCAGCTCGACCGGATCGATGCCGGGCCGGATCGCGCCGCAGGCCGCGCCGCGCTCCAGCACCTTGGCAATCTGGCTGATGCTCGGCTGCGTCATCTCCTTGAGCCTGCGGCTGATGGCCATGTGCCGTCCGCGATGGATGTTCTCGATGCTGACGAGGCGGACGAATTGCGGATGGGCCTGGTGGAAATCGAAGGTGAACTCGGCAAGCCGGCGGATCGCGGCCTCCGGCTCTAGCGCCTCTAGATGCAGATCCTCCTCGGCGGCGCGCATCTCCGCATAGGCCATCTCCAGCACTGCGGTGAACAGCTCTTCCTTCGAGTTGAAATAGTAGAAGATCAGCCGCTTGGTGATGTTGGCGCGGGCGGCGATGGCGTCGGTGTTGCCGCCGGACAAGCCGTTCTCGGCGAACTCCTCGAAGGCGATGTCGAGGATCTCCTGCCGCGTCCGCTCGCGGTCGCGCCGCTTGATCGGCACCGGCTTCGCCGCCCGGACGGGCTGCTTCTTCACACCTGGCATCTGGCCCTTTGGTCCTTCGCGGCGGCCGGTCGCGGCCTCGCCCTTCCTCCATAGCGCAATCGTGGGCACTTGACATCAATTATCCTATTGGGTAATTATCAATTAACCCATGGATTAATTAGAAGGGAGGAGACACATGCGCTTGTTCAGCGACGGCCGCGCCAGCTCCCGACTGCCGAGGTTGCCCGTGCGGGCGAGCAGGCCATGACCGCGCTCGGCCTTGCCCATCTCACCGCGTTGGAGCTTGCGCCTACGGCGCTGGTTGCCGAGGCGGCGCGGGCCGGGTTTGCCGCCGTCGCGCTACGCTTCATCCCGGCAACCATCGACGGGCCGGCCTATCCGACGCAGGTCGGCACCGAGGCCCACCGAGCGCTGAAGCGCGTGCTTGACGGCGAAGGCGTGCGGGTCAGCGACATCGAGCTGGTCCAGCTCAAGCCTGCCATCGACATCTCCTCGCTCGCAGGCTGTCTCGAAGCCGGCGCCGATCTCGGCGCCACAGCGATCATCGCTTCGGGCGACGATCCGGATCGATCCCGGCTCACCGCGCGTTTCGCCGAGCTCTGCCAGCTCGCCGCGTCGTTCGGACTGCGCGTCGACCTCGAATTCATGCGCTGGCGCGCGATCGGCAATTTGGCGCAGGCCGCGGCGGTCATCCGCGACGCAGGCCAGACCAACGGCTCCATCCTGGTCGACGCGTTGCACCTGGCGCGCTCCGGCGGCCGCGCCGCCGACCTGATCCCGCTTCCCGATCATTGGCTCCGCGCCGCGCAACTCTGTGATGCCGTCGCCGAAACGCCGGCAACGGACGCAGCCATTATTGCCGAGGCGCGCGCGGGGCGGCTGCCGCCCGGCGACGGCGCTCTGCCCCTCGGCGCACTGCTGGAGGCCCTGCCCGCCGACACCGCCCTCAGCGTCGAGATGCCGTTGCCGGCACTCGACGCGAGAGAGCGGATCGCCACGGCGTTCAACGCGACCAGGAACTTGCTCGAATGCCATGCCCGCGGCGCCAAACGCCGCGACTGTCACGGCTGGGCCTAAACCCAACGGAATGCACGAGATGACAAAAATCAGGATTGGCGTGATCGGCGCAGGATTGATCGGGCGCAAGCATCTGCGCAAGCTGGCCGAGCATGGCGACTACGAGCTCGCCGGCATCGCCGACGTCAACGCCGAGCAGGTCGCGGCCGAGCAGCCCGGCGCACGCGTCTTCGCGGATTACCGGAAGCTGCTCGACGAGGCGCGGCCCGAGGCCGTGATCATCGCATCGCCCAATCAGCTCCACGCCGAGAACGGCATCGCATGCGCGCGGGCCGGCATCCATATCCTGATCGAAAAGCCGGTCACCGATACTCTGGAGACCGCCGCCGGCCTGATCGCGGAGGTCCGCAAGGCCGGCATCCGGTCGCTGGTCGGGCATCACCGCCGCCATCATAGGCAGGTGAAGGCGCTCAAGGCGCTGCTTGGCGAGGGCCGTATCGGCGATGTCGTCGGCGTCTCGGCGATCTGGGCCACGCACAAGCCGACCGACTATTTCAAGGCGGCGCCTTGGCGGTCGCAGGCCGGTGGCGGGCCGATCCTGATCAATCTGATCCACGAGATCGACTTCCTGCGCTTTGCGGTCGGCGAGATCGTTGCCGTGGAGGCCATCGCCGCGAATCGGCAGCGCGGCTTCGCAGTCGAGGATACCGCCGCCGCGCTGCTCGAGTTCGAGAACGGCGCGCTCGGCACGTTCTTCCTCAGCGACTGCGCAGTGACGCCCTGGACGATGGAACAGGGTCTCGGCGAGGCGCCGGAGTTTCCGTTCAGCGGCCAGAGCAGCTACCGCCTGATGGGCCGCCGCGGCGCGATCGAATTTCCAAGCCTCGATCAATGGACGCAGGAAGGCGGCGCGCAGGACTGGAACAGGCCGATCCAGGCGCAGGCCAATCATGCGGCGTCGATCGATCCTTACGTCGCGCAGCTCGATCATTTCCGCGACGTGGTCCGGGACGCGACGCCATCGCTGCAACCGGTCGAGGACGGCGCGCGAAGCCTGCTGGTGACGCTCGCGATCGCAGAGGCCGCGACGGCGCGACGGCGCATCGACCTGCGCGAGCGCTACGCGGCGCTCGGGCAAGATGGGCAGGCAACGACCTAGAGCACGGCTTTCACCGCCGTCGGACAGACGCGAACGGGCCAAGCCACGCCAAGAGGGCGGCCCGGCCACGCCAAGAGGGCGGCCCGGAGGGAGGAGCGAGGTGAACTACAAGTTCGATTTCGGACCCGTGATCGAGGGACTGCCGGAGCTGGTCTGGGGCTGTGCCGGCACGCTCGGCCTGGCGCTGTCGGGCATGGTGCTGGCGCTGATCATCGGGATCGGCGGCGTGCTGCTGCGCGATTCCCGGCTCGCGCCGCTGCGCTGGCTCGTCATCGCGTTCGTCGAGGCAATCCGCAACACGCCATTCCTCGGCCAGATCTACTTCGTCTTCTTCGCGCTGCCGATGGTCGGCATCCGCCTCGATCCCACGCTGACCGCGATCATCGCGCTCGGCGTCAACGGCGGCGCCTATGCGATCGAGATCATCCGCGGCGGCGTGCAGTCGATCAACAAGGGGCAGGTCGAAGCCGGACTGGCGCTCGGCCTGAGCCGGACCCTGATCTTCCGCCTGATCGTGCTGAAGCCGGCGCTGCGCGCGATTTTCCCGTCGCTGACCAGCCAGTTCATCATGCTGACGCTGACGACGAGCATCGCATCGGCGATCTCGGCCTATGAGCTGACCTCGGTCGGACAGGCGATCGAGACCAATACGTTCCGCAGCTTCGAGGTCTATGGCGTCGTCACGCTGCTCTATCTCGCGATGTCGTGGATGCTGATGCAGATGTTCGCGCAGATCAACGCGCGCTTCCTGCTCTATCCCGTGAAGTGAGGGCGGCGCATGGACCAGAACCAGTTCCTGTTCCTGCTCGGCGGCCTGAAATGGACGCTGGCGCTGTCGGGAATCGGCTTCGCGCTCGGCTCGGTCGCCGGCCTCGGCGTCGCACTGGCACGCACGTCGGGCCGGCGCTGGCTCGAACGCGGCGCCGCGGCCTACATCGCGCTGTTCCAGGGCACGCCGCTGCTGATGCAGCTGTTTGTCGTCTATTACGGCCTCGCGCTCGCCGGGCTGAAGCTCGATCCATGGGTCTCGGTCTCGATCGGCTTCACCCTGCATGCCGGCGCCTTCCTCGGCGAGATCTGGCGCGGCTCGATCGAAGCGGTGCCGCGCGGCCAGGTCGAGGCCGCCAAGGCGCTCAGCCTCAATTATCTCGAGCGGATGAAGGACGTCGTGCTGCCGCAGGCGATCCGCATTTCGCTGCCCGCGACGATCGGGTTCCTGGTGCAGCTGATCAAGGGCACCTCGCTTGCCGCCATCATCGGCTTCACCGAGCTGATGCGCGCCGGCACCATCGTCTTTAACCAGAACTTCAAGCCGCTGCTCGTGCTCGGCCTGGTCTGCGCGCTCTATTTCGCGCTGTGCTGGCCGCTTTCGCTCTATGGCGCGTGGCTGGAGCGGCGGCTCGTCACCGCCGCACGATGAGGAATTCAACACAGAGGAGGGAATGATGACCAAGAAGACACCCCAGTTCAATCGCCGCCACATGCTGGCGCTCGGTGCCGGCGCGATCGCCTCGCCGTTCGTGCTGTCGCGCGCCGCCTACGCGGTGACGCCTTCGGAGATCAAGGCGCGCGGCAAGGTCCTCATCGGCATCCAGGGCGACAATCCGCCGTGGGGGTTCGTCAATTCCTCGGGCAAGCAGGAGGGCCTCGATGCCGACCTCTCCGAGCTGTTTGCAAAAGAGCTCGGCGTATCCGCGGAATTCACGCCGCTGGCCGTCGCCAATCGCATCCCGGCGCTGACGTCGGGACGCGTCGACATCCTGTTTGCGACCATGGCGATGCTGCCGGAGCGCGCCAAGGCGGTGCAATTCTCAAAGCCCTATGGCGCCAACATCATCACCTTCATCGCGCCGAAGGAGATGGAGATCAAATCGCCGGCCGACATGGGCAAATACGTCATCGGCGTCGCGCGCGGCAGCGTGCAGGACACCGATGTGACCAAGGCCGCGCCTCCCGGCACCACCATCCGCCGCTTCGACGGCGATGCGCCGACCATGCAGGCGCTGCTGTCCGGGCAGGTGCAGGCGGTCGGCGGCAACATCTTCTACATTCCGCGCCTCAACGAATCCAAACCCGGCACGTACGAGAACAAGCTCGAATTCACCAAACTCTATAACGGTGCCTGCACGCGGCTCGGCGAGAAGGAGATCAACGCCTTCGTCAACGGCTTCATCGACAAGATCATCGCCAGCGGCGAGTGGGCCAGGATCTATCCGAAGTGGATGAACAACCCGCTGCCGGCCTTCCCCGACAGCATTCCCGGCATCCCCTTCACCGTCAGCTGAGGGAGAGTGCCATGTCGGTCACAGCCATGCCGGTCACAGCCACGGCGGACACGATGATCGCGATGCGCGGTGTCAACAAATGGTACGGCACATACCAGGTGCTCACCGACATCAACCTGGCGGTCCGTGCGAGCGAGAAGATCGTCCTGTGCGGGCCGTCCGGATCGGGCAAATCCACCCTGATCCGCTGCATCAACGCGCTCGAGAACTACCAGAAGGGCGAGATCGTCGTCGACGGCGTCCATCTCGGCAGCCAAGGCAAGGCCATCGACGCCGTGCGCCGCGAGGTCGGCATGGTGTTCCAGCAATTCAACCTGTTCCCGCACATGACGGTGCTGGAGAACTGCACGCTGGCGCCGATCCGCTCTCGCGGCATTCCGCGCCCGGCGGCCGAGGAGACCGCGCGGCGACTGCTCGATCGTGTCAAGATCCTCAACCAGGCCGACAAATACCCGGCGCAATTGTCCGGCGGTCAGCAGCAGCGCGCGGCGATCGCGCGGGCGCTCTGCATGGAACCGAAGGTGATGCTGTTCGACGAGCCGACCTCGGCGCTCGACCCGGAAATGGTCAAGGAGGTGCTCGACACCATGATCGGACTTGCGACCGACGGCATGACCATGATCTGCGTCACCCATGAAATGGGCTTCGCCCGGCAGGTCGCCGACCGCGTGATCTTCATGGCGGAGGGACGGATCGTCGAGGAGGCGGAGCCGGAAATCTTCTTCAGGGCCCCGCAGCACGAGCGCACCAAAAAATTCCTCGGCGAGATTCTGCCGCATCATTGAAGCCGTGCCGGCGCAGCGCGAAGGCGGTCTGGTGTCCACCCTTGCGAACCCCCTCACGCCTCCACCCGATACAGCCTCCACCGCTCCGGCACACCCTTGAGCTGGTGCATGCCGTGATCCCTGAAGCTGATGGTCGATTGTGCCTTCAGCAAATCCTTGACCGCGCTCGAGACCAAGACTTCGCCGGCCCGCGCTTTCGCGGCGACGCGGGTGCCGATGTGGAAGGCGAGACCGACCATTTCGCCGCCGCTGATCGTGTACTCGCCCGCATGCAGGCCGACCCTGATCTCTAGCCCCAGCGTGCGCACCGCCTTCTGGATCGCGGTCGCGCAGCTGATCCCGGCAGCCGGCGCCTTGAACGTCGCCAGCACGCCGTCGCCCGTCGTCACGACTTCCTTTCCGCGCGAGCTCTTCAGCTCCTTGCGGACGGCTGCGTAATAATGGCCCATCACCTTGGTCCAGCGCGCATCGCCGAGCTTCGCGGCCTTGGCGGTGGAGCCGACGATATCGACGATCAGGATGGTGGCGAGCGTCCGCTTGAGATCGGTGCCGCGCTCGGCGGGGCGGCGCCGGAGCGCGATAGCTCCGGCCAGCGGCTCATAGCGATGGCTGCGGCGCCGCGCGATCGCGGCCTTTGCGTAATCCTGGGCACGCTGCGCCGTGCCGCATCGAACTGTCTTCTCCTGCGGCGAGCGCGTCCAGTAGACCTTGCGCCCGGCGCCGGTGCCTTGGACCTCCACGCCGCCCCACTTCAGGAAAACCGCCGAGCCGACGCGCCTGACACACCACGCCTTCGACGTGTATCCCGATACGTTCGACTGATGGACTCCAATGCGAAGGAATTTTGGCATGAACGCGCGGCCAGTCGAAGGAACGTTTGGGCGGACCTGCGACCAACGTATTCGCACATGCCTGCATTGGCAACAGGGCTCCTCGCACCCTACGCTCCCCTGCGAGCCTCCTGCTTGCCGATCGAGCAGCGCCACGCCGCGAGACGTTCGGCTGGATGCTGCGCCATCCATTCGGCGAGCTGCGGCGCTCCCATCAGACAGGACTGCATCGTCACGTCAGCGAAATCCGAGGTCGTGACGATCTGCTCGTGGCAATCTGTCGGCGACGAGAGGCTGCAGAGCACGGCAATGATCTTGATCATGTCACGAGAGCTCCTTCGACGTACTCGGGCTCTGCGTCGCCGCCCGAGTGGTCGACCGCGGCTCGACGGGCCGCTCGCCGTCGGGATCGGCCCGCGGAAACACGGCGTCATAGTTAGCGCGCGCTTCGCGGATCAGCCGCGCACGCTCGCGCTCGGCTCTTGTGACCAGTCGAACAACTTCGCCCATATCGGCTCCACGGGATGGCAAGAGAGGAAACTGACCAGACGGCCCTGATTGGGCGACCGGCTCACCGCGCAACCCGCAATCACGGGTACGATTCGTATCGCGTGCCGGCCGAACGCGCCGATGACCTCGCCGCATCGACGCTTGATGCCTTTTCGGCGCGCCGCTGATAGTCATTGGCCAGCATCTCGAGACGGGTCGCGACCACGATGTCCGTCATGGTCCGGGCCGCGCGCAGCAGGCTCTGCGCCGTCTCGAGATATTCCTTTCCTCGTCGTGACATCTGCATGGTCATAGGCGCCTCGCGCGGTTTTCTGAAAACATGTCGACAACCGACGGAAATCGACCGAACCAGTCGCGCTCACCCTGCCGGCGCGTCGCCAAACGTTCGACGCACTTTTTCGAGCAAAGGGGCTTTCGCCAAGAGTAGTAGCGGACCAGGCCAAACTTGCCGTCGCACGCGGCACAGCGAGCGGTTCGACTTCCAGAAACTTGGGAACAGTTTGGCATTGTCGTCTCCTCTTGTGGTCGCGTCCGATGTGTCGATCACCTTTTCTGTTGCATCGAGGCAGCCGCACCGACTGTCCTCGACCAAATCTTGCGGCACCAATCGCAACGCCGCCAGTGAAGCCAACCTAGGCGTCCTGCGCGAACATATCTTTCAACAACGCGTCCGATATTGCCCATAAGCACGACTTCCGTCGCGCGCAGGGGACGTACCCCGACAATTGCGCGTTTGCGCGATCGCCCGATTCCGGAACTGGATCGACGTCACGGCGACGCACGCATGCATCGTTAGTCACGGCGCGTCGAGGCCATGACGGGCGGCGATAGCGACCGTCGTTCGGAGATGCCGGGGTGTGCGGGACGATGGCAAGCTGGCCGTGGCCGATGAGGATCTGGATTTCTCCGCCATGCCGCAATCGGCGGCGCGCGGGTCATCCGCAATCCTACGTCAGCGAGATTTCAACGGGCCGGCTGCGGCGAGCCTGCCGCCTCAGCCGTGAAACGCAAACAGCTCGATCGGATCGCTGAAGCCGCGCACCTCGTATTTGCCGACATGCTCGAGCTCGAACTCCCGCTCGACCAACTCGGCGAAGGCGCGCGAGAGCAGCACCGGTCGTCCCAGCTGCTTGGTCAAGGCTTCGAGACGGGAGGCCATGTTGACGGCGGGACCGATGACGGTGAAGTCGAGCCGGCTGGACGATCCGATATTGCCGTACATGACGTCGCCGACGTGGACGCCGATGCCGTAGTTCAGTGGCGCGCGGCCGGTCCCGTTGTTCCGTTCGTTCAGCGCGGCCATAGCCTGCCGGGCTTCAGTCACGGCGCGCAGCAGGTTTGCGCAGGCGCCGGGCCCGCTGAGCGGGAAAATGGCGAGCAGGCCGTCGCCGATGAATTTCAGGATTTCGCCGCCGTGCCGCGCGATCGGCTCCGACATCGCGTCGAAATAGTCGTTGAGGAGATCGATGACGTCGTCGCGCGGCCAGTTGTCCGAGATCTTCGTGAAGTCACGGAGGTCGCAGATCATGATCGCGGCACGCACCGTCGTGCCGGTGCCGCGCCGCGTGGCCCCGGCCAGGATGAGCTCGCCGGCATGGGAGCCGACATAGGTCTCGAGCAGCGTTCGCGCCAGGCGGTTCTTGACGCGGATCTCGCTGACCAGCGCCAGCACCGGCAGCACGTTCTTGAGCGCAACTAGATGCGCGTCGTCGAAGCCGCCGGGGCGATCGGTCGCGAAGGTGACGAGATGGCGCTTGCCGAGTGTGTGGTGGAGCGGCCAGGCGACGTAGTCGGTCAGACCTTTCGCGCGCATCTCGTCATAGACCGCGTGCCTGCGGCCGAGCGACGGATCGCCTTCGAGGTTCTCGCGGAGTTCGCTCGCACCGTCCAGCATTTCGCTGACAGGGCTGCCGATGAACTCGGATCGCTCGAGCACATCGAAGTCGACCCGCGAGATCTTCGCCTCGCGCATGCCATCCAACCACATGAAGGCGGCGCCGAGCCATTGCGGATGCTGGATCCGGACGTGCATCGTCGACCGCTTGAGCGGAATGCCCGCCTGCTGGAGGCGGATGCACATCTCGGCAAAGATGTTGTCGATGAAGCGCTCGTCGCTCGTGCCGATGGTCAGCCAGTCGACGACGCCGTCGGATAGCGTGGTGGGGCGATTTTGGTCTGGCGCGGTCATATCCTGCCCGTTCGTATCGTGGCTTGCGCGGCGGTCCGCATGATCAGGGCAGATATCGTGTTCCGGCGCCGCGGCGTCAACCTAGCCATGTGCATGGATTGTGCGCATCCGCCGGGCGATTGCCATCTAGCCGACGAGCTGAATCGAGCCCAGTACCGCCAGCCCTGAGACGAGTCCCAATCTGGACGCCTGGGTCTGCTCGACCTTCAGCGTGCTGCCGTCGGGGATGACAATATCCTCGCCATTGAGACGAATGCTGCAATCGCCGGAAACCGCGTAAACCAGGTGCGTGCCGGCGGACAATGGCCGCTCGCCGGGTTCCCTGAGTGCCAGCAGCTCGATCTCCGCCGCGCCGCGCCGGGCCATCAGGTTGACGACCTCGACGGGACCCGCCTCGAGCTCGGTCACGATCTCCATCTCGCCAGTGAAGCGCACCGTCGTAAAAGGTTCACGCTCGTCAAAATCCTGCGTGGGCGACTTCAGCACCAGCCCGCGCCCGCCGACGACCATCTGCAGGCGGTCGATGCCGGGCATGTAGGAGAAGGGACCGGGCGCCACGATCGGCGTCGAGGCAAAGCGCCAGAGCAGGCTGTCCCAATCCTTCGCCGGCGCGTCGGCGCGATGGGCATCCGCGATATCGGTGAAGATGCCGCCGCCGTTCTTCCAGGGCGAGCGGGTGTAGTCTTCGGACTTCAGCAGCGTGGTTTTCATGTCTTGAATCTATCCGGGAAGGCATGTGGCCGAGATCGCCCGCGCATCATGCGCGGGTTGGGCCGGCTTTGCCAACCGGTTTCACCAGCGATGAATTGCCGTCACGCCTTGGCGTCGAGGTTCAGCCTGGTGCTCAGCTCGTTGACGAGCGAATCCACGAACTGGTTCTGATAGGCCGAGATGCCGTTGAAATAGACCGGGCCGCCGGACTGCACCAGCAGACCGCCGCCGGACACTTCGGCATCCTTGGCGCCGCTCTCGGATTGGGTGTCGAGCTTGCCCATGGCGTCGTCGAGCTGCGCGGCGGTCTTGTCGTCCATCTCGCCATTGGCCTGAAGCGTGGCGAGCAGCGCCTGGTAGGCACTGCCGAGATCGGCTCCCGTCCCCGTCTCGGCGATGGCGGAGAAGCTGCCGTTGGTCTTGCCGCTGTAGCTCTTGTAGGTCAGCGTCTCCGTGGTGGTGCCGTCGCTGTTGGTTCGGTTGTCGAGCAACAGTTCGAACGCGCTGCCATAGGCGCCCGTCGTCAGCATGTTCGGATCGTTCGGATTCTTGTTCTTGCTCGCGCCCGTCTTGTCGGAGCCTGCGGTCCAGTTCGGCGGGACGGTGTAGCTGACGTTGGTCACGGCGCGAATTCCTGTGTGCATTCCAAAGCGCGGAGAATGTTCAGCAAGATATGTGCCAGCGACAGCGCCGTTGATTCCTACCGGCTTTCCTTACCGTAGCGCGTGGAATTCGCACGACGCTGCAAAAATTGCCCGGCAGTTTCATCCCGTCGCGCGATTGTGCGGAGCTTGCGCCTCAGTTCGTAGCCCGGATGAAGCGCAACGCAGTGCCGGGGCAGCTCGCGCGATGAGGCTGTGCTCCCGGATGACGCTTCGCTCCATCCGGCTTCGCGCACCTCACTCTTTGTCAGGGGCATTGTCGGCCGTCAGCCTTCATGGCCGCACCAAAAGCCTTGCTGTCGAACTTGCCGATCTTCTCGGTGACGGATTTGACGAGATTTGGGGGGACGGATCGCTTCCCCTTGCCCCCGCCGGCGGCAATTTAGGTCAGAAATCTACCCCTTTTGGGTACCTTGCACGAAGCTTGAAGCGCCGCATAATACAGACACTTATCCAAAGGTAATCCGCTCGCGCTTCGGCCAGGCAATTGCGTAACGCGCTCCTCTCAGTGGGAGAATTGCAATGCCCGTGTTGGACTTGCCGTACTGGTTGATCATTGCAGGCTCCGCGTTGGTATTGGGCGGGCTCATTGGCTTAGGGATCAGCCGCAACAAGCGGGTTGAGAGCGATCCCATTCTGCTCCCGGGCGATTTGACGGCATGGAGAGACGAGGGATCAGAGACCTCGGACCTTGCGGCTATCCGGGATTCGCACAACTGACGGCTTGCGCCCGTGGCCCATTCTGCGGAGCAAACTCTGGAGAGAGAGACATGACCCTGCACTTTACGCGCGTCGAGACTCCGGTGCATGAACTTGAAATCTGGATGGCGTGCAGCGGCGGATTTTCGTTTGTGATCAGTAACGAAAGCCGCACCGGCCCTGGCCTTCACGGAAAGCCGGGCCTGGTTGCCTCATGGCGCCCCGTTGAAGAAAACAAGTCCGCAATCAAGCTTGGCGGCTCCCCCTTCAGTACCTTCGCCGAAGCCGAGAAGGCCTGCGAAGCCGTATTGGAAGCACTTGAGCAGATGAGCGAATCGCAAACTCCGACGACGTCCTCGCCGCAATGAAGAGAGACTCTGCTCGCCGGGGCATCGAATTCCGCGGCGCCGGATTGCGCTGGCGTCTTACATTCCGCTCAGGCCGCTATCCACCGCGAGCGTCTGCGCGGTGACGTAGACGCTTTCATCCGACAGGAAGAACAGCACAGCATAGGCGATCTCCCAAGCGGTGGCCTGGCGGCCGAAGGGGACGTGGCCCTTGCCGCGGCTGGGGCGGCCGGCGCCGGCTTCGCGGCCGTTGGGAGTGTCGACGAGGCCGGGATAGACGAGATTGGCGCGGATGCCGCGGCGCGAGCCGAGATGGGCGATGTTGCGCATCAAGCCGCCGAGCGCGGCTTTTGAAGAGTCATATACCGCCATCTGCGATCCCGCTTTCAGCGCGGCGATCGAGGAGATGAAGACGATGGCGCCGCCGTTGTCGAATTTCGGCATCGCGGCGCGGCAGCACAGCATGGGACCGCGGACGTTGACGTCGTAGATCCTGTTCCATTCCTCGGGACTGACGGCATCGAGGCCGGTCTTGCCGAAGGTGCCGATGTTCAGCACCATGCCGTCGAGGCCGCCCATGGCGCGATGCGCCTCCTCGATCATGCGCTGGACGTCAGGCTCCGACGTGACGTCGGCAGTGATGGCAAAACCCTCGCCGCCTTCGTCGGTGATGTGCTTGACGGTCTGCTGTGCGGACGTCCGGTTGAGATCTGCAACCGCCACCTTCGCGCCCTCTCGTGCGCACAAAATGCTCATGGCGCGGCCATTGCCGATTGGATCGGTGGCGGCGTCGAACACGCGCTGGCCGCCGCCGACGATCAGGATACGGCGTCCCTTCAGGCGTCCCCTGCCCGGCGCTTCGCCCAATGACTCCGCGCTTGGTGGACGGACGTAACGCTCCGGCTTGCTATCGATTTCCGCCATCTCAGCCGCCCTACTTCTTGCCGCCGTCATAGACCTTCATGCCGGCCGCGGGATCGAGATCGGTTTCGGTTGCCTCGGTCAGTCGCGCCATCATCATGTAGAAGCCGAGCGCGACGATGGCTTCGACGATCTCCTGATCGCTGAAATGTTTTCGCGCGGCAGCGAAGGTCGCCTCGGGCACGCGGACGTTCTCCACGATTTCGCGGCCGAATTTCAGCAGAGCTCGCTCGGCGTCGCTCAATGCGGCAGAGTCGTACTCGGTGCGTTCGACCGCATCGATCTGTCCTTGCGTGCAGCCGACGCCGAGCGCGATAGGCACGTGCTGGCGCCATTCATAGGCGCCGCCTTCGAGCTGGGCGGCCTGCAGGATCAGCAGCTCGCGATTCACCGCACTGAGCTTCTGCTTGTGCAGGATCGAATTGCCGAGCCGCATCGCCGGGATCATGTTGGCCTCGGCATGGGCCATCATGCGGAAGATGTTGAGCTTGACCGGCATGCGGTCGAACGAGGCGCGGATATCGCCGCTCGTCGTCTCCGGATCAATCAGGGGCAGCCTTGCCACGCGTTTCTCCCTTGGGTTTTCGTTTCTTGTTGTCTTCGCCATTGCCTGCCGCGATCAGCGACAGGAAGAAGGCGAGATAGCGATCGATCGCCTCGATCACTTTCGGCCGCGGCGAAGGTGCCGCGCCCATCACGTAGTGCTCGAGGCGGATGTAGATCAGGCCGGCCGCGAACAGCCGCGCGGTCTCGCGTGAATCCGGCGTCGTAACAAGGCCGGCGAGCGCAAAACCGCGAAAATAATCCGTCATCATGCTCTGCTCGCGCGCATAGAAATGGTCGGCGAATTTGGCGCGGATGCCGGGCACGCGGTTACGCTCGGCAGTGATTACCTTCTGGAATTGGTGCTCGCGCGGGTCGGACCATTGCTCGACGAGATCAAGCGCGAACTGACGGCAGAACGCGGCCGGCTGGCGCGCCAGCTGCTTGTAGCGCGGCTCTTCCAACCGGCTCGCCGAACTGGCGGGGCCGTGCTCGGCCACGATCGCTTCGAGGATCGCGGCCTTGCCGGAGAAATGATTGTAGAGGCTGCTTTCGCGAATGCCGACACGGCGCGCGAGCTCGCGCATCGAGGCGCCACCATAGCCGCTCTGCGCGAACAGATTGAGCGCTTCGGAGAGGATGCGCTCGCGGGTCGTGGGCGCAGCCGCTTCCGCCGCGCTGGAGGTGTGGACAGCCATGCAGCTTGACTAACGAACGATCGTTCGCTAGTCAACCGTACGAACGATCGTTCGTTTCGCCAGTCTGGCGGCAGCGGTCGCGGCCCGCAAGTCCGCTTCGGGCGCTGTTCTCGCGTTTCAACTCCGCTCCAATGAGAGGCGGAGAGCAATTTTGGGAGACGACCTCATGGCGCGCTTTGCCCGCCTTCGCCTTCGTGCGGCCTGCATCCTGTTGCCGCTGCTCGCAGCCAGTGCCGTTCAGGCCCAAAGCGCGAAATACGATCCCGGCGCCGACGACAAGACCATCAAGATCGGCACCACCGCGCCGCTGAGCGGGCCAGTGTCCGCCTTCGCGCAGATCGCCAAATCGGCGGAGGCCTATTTCCGCAAGGTGAACGACGACGGCGGCGTCAACGGCCGGCGCATCCAGATGATCATCGCCGATGATGCCTACAGCCCGCCCAAGACGGTGGAGCAGACGCGGCGGCTGGTCGAGAGCGAGGAGGTGCTGCTGATCTTCGGCGGCGTCGGCACGCCGACCAACAGCGCCGTGCACAAATATCTCAACGACCGCAAGGTGCCGCAGCTCTTCCTGGGCTCTGGCGCCGCGAAGTGGGACGATCCCAAGAACTTTCCGTGGACCGTCGGCTGGCAGCCGACCTATCGCGACGAGGCGATCGCCTACGCGAAGTACATCAAGGCGAGCCATGCCAACGCGAAGATCGGCGTGCTCTACCAGAACGACGACCTCGGCAAGGACTATCTGAAGGCGCTGGAGGAAGGGCTCGGCAGCGGCGAGGCGATCGTTGCGCGCGCGGCCTATGAGACGTCGGCCCCGACCGTCGACACGCAAATCCTGCAGCTCAAGACCGCAGGCGCAGAAATCGTGCTGGTGGCGGCAACGCCAAAATTCGCGGCGCAGGCGATCCGCAAGATCGGCGAGATCGGGTGGAAGCCCACGACCATCATCTCCAACGTCTCGGCCTCGATCAGCGGCGTGCTGGAGCCGGCCGGCAAGGACAATTCCACCGGCGTCATCTCCAGCCAGTATCTGAAGGATGCGACCGACCCGGCCTCGAAGGACGACGCGGGCTATAAGGAATGGCTGGCGTTCATGGACAAGTACCTGCCCGACGCCAACAAGAGCGACTGGCTCAACGTCTACGGCTACACCATCGCGCAGACGCTGGTGACGGTGCTGAAGGCATCCGGAAACGACCTCACCCGCGCCAATGTGATGAAGCAGGCAACGACCATGAAGGACGTGCGCCTGCCGATGCTGATCAACGGCACCGCGGTGAACAATTCGCCCGAGCATTACACGCCAATGACGAGCCTCCAGCTCATCCGCTTCGACGGCACGCGCTGGGTGCCGTTCGGCGATCTCCTGAAGAACTGAGCCCATGCGGCAGGTCAGGATCGGCAGCATGCGGGTCGATCTCGTCAGCGAGATCCCTTCGCTTGCGTTCGAGAAGACCTGGCTGTTCGCCAACGTCACCGACGAGGTGATCGCGGAGAACCGGAGCTGGCTCGATCACCGCTATATCGAACCGGAGACCGGACGCTTCATCCTCAGCCACCACTCCTATCTCGTGCGCACGCCGCGCTGGACCGCCATCGTCGACACCTGCTGCGGCAATCACAAGCCGCGGCCGCGCGTGCCGGTGTGGGACAACCTCAACCGGCCTTATCTCGACAACATGCAGGCGCTGGGCGTTGCCCCTGAAGAGGTCGACTTCGTGATGTGCACGCACCTGCATGTCGATCACGTCGGCTGGAACACGCGGCTCCTCGACGGCCGCTGGGTGCCGACCTTCCCCAACGCGCGTTATCTGATGGGACGCGAGGAGTACCGCCACTTCGAGGCCGCGCACAATGCCGCGCCGAAACGCCCGGTAAACCACGGCTCTTTCGAGGACTCCGTGCTGCCGGTGGTCGCGGCGGGCCTCGCCGAGTTCGTCGAGACCGATCATCGCCTGTTCGCCGATCGCGACGCAGGCTTACGCTTCGCGCCTGCGCCGGGCCACACCGCCGGCAACATGCAGATCCACCTCAATGGCGGCCACGATCATGCGGTGATGTCGGGCGACGTCATCCACCATCCCATCCAGTGCGCGGCGCCGTGGCTGTCGAACGCCGCCGACGTCGATCCGGCCGCCGCGGTCGCAACGCGGATGGCGCTGCTGGAGGAGCTCGCGGACACGCCGAGCTATCTGCTCACCGGCCATTTTCCGGCGCCGACTGCGGGCCGCGTGATCCGGCATGGCGAGGCCTACAGATTTCGTTTCGAGGATTAGGGGGAACCATCATGAAGCTGCGCACCGTCACCCTGTCATTGCTCGCATTGCTGTCGGCGGCGCTGCCGGCACGCGCCGAGGATCCTGCCGCCTACCCCACCCACAAGATCAAAATGCTTCTGCCCTATGCGGCCGGCGGCGGCGGCGACGTGATCGGCCGCTTGCTCGCCGACAAGATGGGCAAGACGCTAGGACAGGGCGTCTATATCGAGAACCACACGGGTGCTGCCGGCACACTCGGCACGCAGATGGTCGCGGCGTCGCCGAACGACGGCTACACCATCACCGTCGGCGGCATGACCACGCATGTGCTGGCGCCGGCGATCTATCCAAAACTGCCCTACGATTCGATCAAGGATTTTACGACGATCGGGCGTATCGGGACGTCCTCGATCATGCTGGTGGCGACCAAAGACTTTGCTGCCAATGACATCAAGGGCCTGATCGCGCTTTCCAAGAAGGGCGAGCCGATCCAGTACGGAAGCTGGGGCGTCGGCTCGACCGGACAATTCTGTGCGGAAATCCTGATGCAGCAGACCGGCATCAAGATGGATCACGTGCCGTTCAACGGCATCGCCAAACTCGCGGGCGATCTGCTTGGCGGCCACATCTCGCTTGCAACGCTGGACATGGCAACCGCAACGCCGCTGGTGAAGGACGGCTCTATCAAGGCGCTGGCCGCCTGCGGCGAGCGCTCGCCGAGCCTGCCTGACGTCGCAACCTACAAGGAACAGGGCGTGCCGTTCGACCGCAGCCTGTCCTGGGCGATGTATGGTCCCGCCGGCCTCGCGCCGCCGATCGCACAGAAATTGTCGGCGGCGTTGAAGGACGCGCTGGGCGATGCCGAGGTGAAGGAGAAGCTTTTGGGGCTCGGCATCACGCCGCAATACGTGCCGGGCGACGAGCAGCGCGACATCAACGCCCGCGACATCGCGGCCTGGAAGCAGGTTGCCAGGGACGCAGGCATCGAGGTCAAGTGACGATCGCGAGCGATCAGAAGGGAGCGCGGGCATGAGCCGTATTTTCGGCGCGGTGCGCCAGAACGGATACGTCGTGCGGGACATCCAGGCCGCGATGAAGCACTGGATCGAGGTGATGGGCGTCGGTCCCTGGTACTACATGGACCGCGTCAAGACCGACTGGTTCCGCCACCGCGGCCAGGACTCCGCGGTCGAGATGAGCATTGCGCTGGCCAATTCCGGCGATCTCCAGATCGAGCTGATCCAGCAGCGCAACGATGCGCCCTCGCTGTACAAGGAATTCCTCGACGCCGGCCACGAGGGCCTGCAGCACATGTCCTACTGGAGCCACGACTATCAGGCGCTCTACGACAAGGCACTCGGGCTCGGCTACAGGATAGGCCATGAAGGCCAGATCGGCGGAGACAAGGGACGCTTTGCCTATTTCGACACGCAGGCCCATCCAGGAACCATCATCGAAATCTCCGACATCAGCGGCACCAAGGGGCCGTTCTTCGAGAAGGTCCGGCAGGCGGCGATGACCTGGGACGGGACGCGGCCGATCCGCGAGGTCGGCGGAGCGAAACCTTAAAATCCGACCGCCGGATTGCGACCGGAAGAGGCCGCAGATGCGGTACGACCGCGATCCGTGGTAGCATGAACCTCGTGTCCGAACCTTCAGCGAGGCAAGCATGTCCAACACTGACAAGGTTTTCGCCGGCTCGATTCCGAAAATCTACGACGAGTATCTCGTACCGCTGATCTTTGCCCACTACGCCGCCGACATCGCGAAGCGTATCGCGGCTCTTTCCCCGTCGACGATACTGGAAACCGCGGCAGGTACCGGCGCCGTTACGCGGGCCGTGACCGCGGCGCTGCCTCCCGGCATCCGTTACGTCGCAACCGATCTCAACGAGCCGATGCTCGAGATCGCGGCGCAGCGCCAGGGTGAGGACCCGCGCATGACATGGCGTCAGGCGGATGCCACCGCCCTGCCCTTTGACGAAGCCGCGTTCGACGCGGTCTGCTGCCAGTTCGGTGTCATGTTCTTTCCCGACCGCGTCAAAGGCTACGCCGAGGCAAAGCGGGTGTTGCGGCCGGAAGGCACGTTCGTATTCAACGTCTGGGACCGCATCGAGGAAAACGTGTTCGCCGATGACGCCACCGCGGCGCTCGGAAAAATGTTTCCCGATGATCCGCCCCGTTTCATGGTGCGGACGCCGCATGGCTATCACGACAAGGCCATTATCAGAGCCGACCTGGAACAAGCGGGCTTCCGCCACATCTCGATCGAAACGCTTGCTGCGGTGAGCCGCGCACCCACGCCCGAATATGTGGCGTTCGCATACTGCCAGGGAACGCCGCTTCGAAACGAGATCGAGGCCAGGGATGCGAGCAAGCTTCAGGCTGCGACGGACCTCGTCGCCGAGGCGCTCCGATCGCGCCATGGGTCCGGAGCGGTCGAAGGCAAAATCCAGGCGATCGTGATCGAGGCGCGGCCGTAGGTGCGGACCCTCAGCGCAGATTTGCGCGAAGCTCGCGCACGCCGCGTCCGAGCCGTTCCCGCAAGAGCGTCCGGAGCGTCGCGCCGTCCTCATAGCCGACCTCGGCGGCGATCGCATCGACGTCGAGACCGCTGCCGTGCAGCAGCGACTGCGCGCGCTCGACTCGCAGATCCTGAAAGTAGGAGAGCGGAGACTTACCGAGCACCGACTCGCACCGGCGCTGCAAGGTGCGTGCGCTCGTCGCGAGCGCACTGGCGGCCTCCTGCAGCGAAAACCCTTGCTTGAGATGTTCGCGCGCCCAGCGCTCGAAACGCTGGATGAGCGGATCGGCCTGCGCGAGGTGATTGGGAATGATGAAGGGCGCCTGCAGGGAGCGCAGGTCGGCGAGCAGATAGCGCGACACGACGGCCGCGAGCTCGGGGCTCGCCTGGCGTATGAACCACAGCGCAAGATCGAGATGCCCCATCGCAGCGCCCGCCGTGACGACGCGGTCCGATGTCATCAGCATGCGTGTCTCATCGAGACGAACATTGGGGTAGCGTTGGCGAAACAAGGGTGACAGCCACCACGTGGTGGTCGCGTCCCGTCCATCGAGCAGCCCCGCCTCCGCCAGCACGAAGGTACCGATGCAGGACGCGGCGATGCGCGCGCCCTCGGCGTACCAGGACTGGAGCTGTTTCACTGCCTCTCTGACATCGCGCCGGTCGAGCGCCGGAATCAGCTGTTCCGGCCGGCTCGTATTCAACGCCGGCACGATGACCCAGTCCGGCTTCAGATCGGACGTTACCGATTTGACGGGGATCGCAAAGCCCTGCCCGGATCGGACCTTCTTCCGCATGCCGACAATTGAGACATCGAAATGGGGCGCTCCGCCCGTTTGAGCGGCTGCGAAATTGTTGGCGATGGTGAACGCATCGAGCGTCACGGTCAGCCCGGTGTCCCAAAATCCCTCCAGGGCGAGCAATTGAATGCGCATGGCGGAAACGCTCTCAAAGTTGTCGTTTACGACAATACCGCTCGAACGGAGGCAAGCCTAGCTTGCGAGGCAACGGCAACCGGAACGAAGGCCTTCATCGCGATCGATAGATAAGGGCAATCATCTGAATAAACAAAGCTATTCCAGATATTCGCTCGAGGAATCGATGGCGTAAACGCATCTAAAAATGGCGCTTCTGCCAACATTGTAGAAGGCCCTTGATCCGATGCCGTCCACTGACAAGCAGCAATCCAAAGGAGCCCACATGAAAGTCATCGCCATCGGTAACATCGGCAAGGCACCGACACCCGAGCAGCGGCACCAGATCATGCCGAGGGAAGTGCCGGCCACGCTCAAGCTGTATCTCGACGGGAAGATCGAGCAGTTCTGGTTTCGCCAGGACAAGCCAGGCGTGGTCTTCCTGATGAACGTCGAATCCCTCGAACAGGCCAAGGCGACCGTGGAAGCACTGCCGCTCGTCACCGACGGCTTCGCCACCTACGAGCTGATGCAAGTCGGTCCGCTCGCGCCGTTGGGCATGCTCATCCAGGGCAAGTGACCGCGCGTCAGACCGACGCGACGCTTCCACCAACCTTCCGAACCGGCCCGCATCGCCGCCGTTCCACGGCGGCGATGCAACGTGCGGCAATCGCTGCCGGCGAAGCATGACTAAATGAAGAGCGTAAACCTCGGAACATGGAGGATTTCAAATGAAGCTTACACTCGCTGCCGGTCTCCTGGCATTCGCCCTGTGCTTGACCTCCGCCGTCCCCGGACGCGCGCAGTCACCCACGCCACCGACACCGACCACCCGAATTCTCGCGATCGGCACGGTAAACCCCGGCGCCGATGTCGCCGCCGCGCGCGCCATCCTGCCGATGGAAGTGCGCGAGACGGTGAAGCTCTATCTCGATGGCAAAATCGACCAGTGGTACTCGCTGCAAAATCGTGTCGGCGTCGCGTTCATCCTGAACGTCACGGATATCGCGGCCGCTCATGACATGCTCGAAAAGCTGCCCCTGGGGCAGGCTCATCTCATGAGCTTCGAGCTGATCCCGCTTGGCCCGCTCAATCCGCTTCGGCAGTTGCAGGGCATGTCGACGGGTCCACAGTAGACAGCCGGAATGCCCGTCGTCGGCGCCGCTGCGGTCGCCGACGACAGATATCTTCAGCTCAGGCGATGACGCGGCCCAGCGCGGCGCGCCGTCCTACCAGAAGCCCCGCTGCATCGGCTGCGCCGGCTGATAATACTGATACTGGCCGCGGCGGCGCGGATTGGCGGGCTGCGGGTTCGGCTGCTGCTGGAAGAAGAAGCCGAAGCCGTTGCCGCCATTGCCCCAGCTGTCATCGCTTGCCATTTCCATCGGCGGCGGCGCGGTCGGCTTGCGGGTGATGAAGCCGCCCTGCGGATGATTGCTCAGCACCGCGACGAACTCGGTGCGGTAGTTGGTCTCGGCGCTCAGCGGCTCGTCCGAGATCACGATCGACGACCGCGGCAATGCCGTCGGCCCGATGCGATCCCAGACGTCCTGCGGAATGGTGATGCGGTCGAGCGCGTCCTTGGCGTCGTCGCCGTTCTCGATCGTGACCACGCTCCAGCGCAGGCCGTTATCGGCCTTCGCCATCGCGGTGAAGATATGCGTGCCGAGCGGCTGGTCGGGATTGCGGATGGTGACGGGCACCTCGATGCTGGTGTCGAACACTTCGCCGCCGCCATCCGGCGCCGGCTTGTGCGTGTTCCGCCGCACGTAGAGCTTCTGCGTCGCGCGGCTGATGTAAACGGACACCGGCTCAAGCGCGAGCTTGGCGTCGGTCGCAGCCGTCACGGCATCGGCCTTCCTGGTTGCCGCGACCTTTGCCGCCTCCTTGGTGGCGGCAACGGCGTCGCGCTTCGGCTGCGCGGCGGCCTTGGCGGCCTCGAGCGCCGACGCAGCGTCGGCGGCCTTGGTCGCAACCTTCTGCTTCAGCTCCTCGGCCTGCGCCCGCGCCTGATCGGTCTTGGCGGCCGCGATCTTCTTGTCGGCGAAAGCGAGCTCGGCGTCGGCCTTGGCCTTTTGCTGTTCCAGCTTGCGCAGCGATGCGGGAAGCGACGCGGCCTCCTTCGCGGCCGCGGCCGCAGCCTTCTTGGCCTCGGCGGCAGCCTGGATCGCCTCCTCGGCTTCAGCGGAGAGCTTGTCGGACCGGTTCGGCACGGCCGCGATGGCCTCGCGCTTCGGCACGAACAGCGAGGGATGAGTGAAATCGATCGGGGCCGCGTCGTTCGGCGAGATGATCACGCGCATGCCGATGTTGGTTTTGTCGAACAGGCCCTCGGCAAAGCCGAAGGGCATCCGCACGCAGCCGTGCGAAGCGGCATAGCCGGGCAGCGGCCCGCCATGCAGCGCGATGCCGTTCCAGGTGATGCGCTGCATGTTGGGCATCCAGGCATCGTCATACATGGTCGAGCGGTGGTCCTTGTCCTTCTCGACGATGGCGAAGACGCCGGCCGGCGTCTCGCGCCCGGTGGTGCCGGTCGACACCGGTGCACGCAGGATCCAGCCGCCGGAATCGTAGAAAGTGACCTGCTGGCTCTTGATCGACACGATCGCCATGATCGGCTCGCCGGCCTCGCGCGGCGCCACCGCCTCGGCCGGCTGGCGGGCCTGCTTGGCCGCCTCGGCGCTTCCGCTCAGCGCCGTCAGGGCAATGGCCGTTGCGAGCGCAACAAGTCCGGGGGGCCGCCAACGCCGCATCGCCGTGGTGGATTGCGCCGTCGTCATCAGGTCTTTCATGCCATTCCCCGGTCCAAGTACCAGTCCGCGCCTTACGTCGATCACGTCAGATTGCGATCTTTGAATTAAGAATTCGCAGCCACCTTGCGTTCCGTATCCGGCAATATTCGGACCTATCAGGCGGCAAATCTCTCATATACGAGGGCTCGCGCGGGCGGAAGGTGGGCTGGGGCCGGAGCTGGCCCGGGGCTGGTCACGAATCGCTGCGGCACAATGTCCGGTTAGTGGGTACGGCGCCCGATCAGCCGGGTCATTGCAGCGCCGAACAGGCCGAACAGCGCATACACCATGAGCGGCAGAGCGTGCGCGGCAGCCTGCCCGACCGGTTCGTGCTCCACGATTAGCAGGACCGCGAACACGGTCAGGCTCAGGAGGACGCAGATGAGGGCGGCAGCAAGGCCCAGCCTGCGCAGAACGAAGGCAAAGTCGGTGGTGGTCATGACCGCACCGGGGCGAAGATGAACAGACCTACGCTAGACCCGCCCGCGCCAGCAGGATGTGACCGTCATCACAGAGATGCGGTTCCCGAACGCCGCGGCTCAAGACGCGACCCCGACCGCCTTGCTATCCACCGCGGCCTGGATTTCCGCATCGCTCAGGCCCGCCTCGCGCAACACCTCACGCGAATGCTCGCCGAGGCGCGGCGCCATGCGATGGATGCCGGCCGGGCTTTCCGAGAATTTCGTCGCGGGCCGCGCCTGCCGGATTCGGCCTTCGGTCGGATGATCGATATCCGCAAACAATGCGACGGCGGCGAGATGCGGCTGCTCGCCGATCTCGGTGAGCCGGGCGAAGGCGGTGTGCGGCACATCCAGCCGTAGCAGCAATTCCTCCCACTCCGCGGTGGTGCGGGTCGGCCCGATCTCGCTCATGCGGTCGTAGACCTTGTCGATGTTCTGGGAACGAAGCACGGGATCACGCACTCCGAGCTCCTCGATCAGCTCGGGGCGGCCGACAGCCTCGAAGAAGGCGCACCAATTGTCTCCGGAGTAAGGCAGCATCGTCAGCCAGCCATCCTTCGTCTGCACCGGGCGCCGGTTCTTCATCCGCTTGTAGCCGGTCGGGCCGATCGGCGGATCGAACGCGTACCCGCCCAGCATCTCGATACTGTTGAAGCCGGCGATGGTTTCCAGCATGGGGACTTCGACCATCTGGCCCTGCCCGCTGCGCTCGCGCCGGAACAAGGCCGCGGACACCGCGCCGACCATCGCCATCGCGCAGATCTTGTCGCCGATCAGGCTCGGAACGAATTCCGGCTCCTCGTCCGATCCGATCGATGACGCAAGGCCTGAAGCCGCCTGGATGATCTCGTCGAATGCGGGGCGCGCCGCCCACGGCCCGTCCTGGCCGAAGCCGGTCGCCGCGGCATAGATCAGCCGCGGATTGAGCTTTGCGCAGGCCTCGTAACCGAAGCCGAGCCGCGCCATCGCCGCGGGTCGCACATTGGTGACAAGCGCATCGACCGTCGGGATCAGTTTTGCCAGCGCCGCCTTGCCGTCCGGATGCTTCAGATCGAGCGCGAGGCTGCGCTTGTTGCGGTTGACGGCCATGAACTGGCCGCTCATGCCGCGGTTCCGGAACACGCCGGTGTAGCGCCAGGTATCGCCCGCGGGCGGCTCGACCTTGATGACATCGGCGCCCCAGTCCCCGAGCATCTGCGCGGCGTAGGGGCCGAACAGCACGCTCGTCAGATCGAGAACGCGGATACCGCTGAGGGGGCCGGTCGGTGTCATCGTCGTTTCACTGTCGTTGGAGGAAGCAACTGCAGGACAAGACAGGCGGGCGGGCTGGTACCAGCCCGGCCGTCACATTGCGTCGATCCTATTCGCCGATCACGTCGCCGAACAGCTCCCAGGACTTGCCGTTGAAGCGCGCCATCTGCAACTGCCGGATCGGCGTCACCTGCTCGGCCGAGGTGTTGAGCTTGATGCCCGGCAGCAGCATCGGCAATTCGACGTCCTTGAAGGATTGCGTCTGCTTCATCAAATTGGCGCGCGTGAGGTCGTTGCCGGCGCGCTGCAGCACCAGCTCCATGATCTGCGCCATAGTGTAGCCGGTGACGTTGAAGACGTCGGCCGGATCGGCGCTCGAATTGTACGTCTTCATCCACTCGCGCCAGGCTTTCATGCCGGAATCATTCTCCCAGCGCGGATCACCGGGATCCTTCTGGAAAGCACCGGTGACGATGCCGACGGAATTGTCGAGCCCGGCCGGCACCAGCACGGAGCCGACGGAGTTGGAAACGGCGGGAAGGATGATCTGCGGCTTCCAGCCGAGCTCGGCGATTTTCTTGATGGCCTGCGCCGCGAATTTCGGCGTGCACTCGTTGAAAACAACGTCGGCGCCGGCGGCCTTGAACTTGACGATCTGAGAGTCCACGGTCGGATCCGATGTCTCGTAGGTGGCCTCGGACACGATCTGGTTGACGTGCTCCCCTAACCCGTCCTTGAAGCCGGCGAGATAGTCGCGCCCGGGATCTTCGTTCGGCGTGATGACGGCGATTTTGGCATTCGGCTTGTTCGCAAGAATCCACTTCGCGTAGATGCGGCCTTCGGTCCGGTAGGTCGGCTGCGAACCGGTGGTCCAGGGAAAATGCTGCGGATCGTTCCAGCGGCTGGCGCCGCTCGACGGGAACAGCTGCGGGATCTTCTTGGCGTTGAGGTATTTCTGCGCGGCGATGTTGGGACCGGTGCCGAGCATCGAGAACATCGCCAGCACCTCGTCGCTCTCGGCGAGGCGGCGAACCTGCTCGACCGTCTTCGACGGCGAATAACCGTCGTCCATGCTGAGCAGCTCGACCTTGCGGCCGTTGATGCCGCCCTTGTCGTTGAGCATTTTGAAATAGGCGATCTCGGCGCGGCCAATCGCGGAATAGGCGGAGGCCGGTCCCGAATAGGGCATGGTCTGCCCGAGCTTGATCGACGTGTCGGTCGCGCCGGTGTCGTAGTTTCCGGCCGTCGCGGCCGAAGCGGCGCCCACCGCCGCAAGCAGAGCAACGACTCCACGGACCAGTTGTCTTCCCGACATGTTCGGCATCTCCTTCCCAGGCAAGACGCATCGACGCGCGAGCTCACAGGCTGCCGCCGGCGCCCTCCACTTTCTTCTTGGTTATCATCGGCCGCATCGGTTGCGATGCCGGCGGGCGCGACGATACCTTGATTATGAAGCGTGAGATGTAGCGAAGAATTCAGATGCGTATGCGCGGCTTGCAGCCGTTCTATCTTACGCGCGCGTCACACGACAATGTGAGCGTCAGACCTCAAGCCATTCCTGCCGCACGGCGGCGTTGGCCTTGAGCTCGTCCGGCGTGCCCTCGAACACGACGCGGCCGTGGCCCATGATGTAGACGCGCTTCGAGATCCGCATCGCGATCGAGAGCTTCTGCTCGACGAGCAGGATGGCGACACCGGCCTGCGCGATGCGCGCAATGAGATCGCCGACCTGCTGCACGATCAACGGTGCCAGACCTTCGGTCGGCTCGTCGATCATGATCAGGTCCGGATCGCCCATCAGCGTCCGGCAGGTCGTGAGCATCTGCTTCTCGCCGCCCGACAGCACGCCCGCGGCCGTATCGGCACGCGCGGCGAGATTGGGGAACATCTCGAGCATGTCCTCAAGCCGCCATTTGCCGGGGCGGCGCGTGTCCTTGACGCCGAGCAGGAGGTTTTGGCGAACCGTCAGGCTCGGGAAGATATCGCGATGTTCGGGCACATAGCCGAGGCCGAGGTGCGCGATCTTGTAGCTGGGAAGGCCGGCGATGTCCTTGCCCTTGAAGCGGATCGTGCCTTGCGGCGCGACCTCGCCCATGATCGCCTTGACCGTGGTCGAGCGGCCGACACCGTTGCGGCCGAGCAGGCTCACGACCTCGCCCGCGGCGACGTCAAGGTCGACGCCCTGGAGGATGTGGCTCTTGCCGTAATAGGCGTGGAGATCCCTGACCTCGAGCATCAATGCGCTTCCTCGCCGAGATAGGCTTCCTTGACCTTCGGATCGCGCCGGATCTCTTCCGGCGTGCCCGAGGCGATGATGTGGCCGTAGACCAGCACGGAGATGCGGTCGGCAAGGCCGAACACGACGCTCATGTCGTGCTCGACGATGACCAGGGTCTTGCCCTCGGTCAGCCGCCGGATCAGCGACACCGCGCGGTCGGTTTCGGCGTGGCTCATGCCAGCGGTCGGCTCGTCGAGCATGACGACCGTGGCCCCGCTCGCGATGGTGATGCCGATCTCGAGCTCGCGCTGCTCGGCGTAGGTCAGAAGTCCCGCCGGAACATCGCGCCGGTGCGTGAGATGGATGTCGTCCAGGATCTGGGCCGTGCGCTCGCGCACTTCCGGCAGGCTGTCGACGTTCTTCCAGAAAGCGTAGCGGTGTCCCGTCGCCCACAGCACGGCGCAGCGGACGTTCTCCCAGACCGACATGCGGGCGAACACGTTGGTGACCTGGAACGAGCGCGACAGGCCGCGCCGGTTGATCTCGAACGGCCGCAGGCCGGAGATCACATCGCCGTTCAGCTTCACCTCGCCCGAGGTCGGCTTGATGTGGCCGCTGATCAGATTGAACGTCGTGGATTTCCCCGCGCCGTTCGGACCGATGACGGCGTGACGCTCGCCTTTCGCGACGCTGAGGTTGAGGTCGCGGATGATGCCGACATTGCCGAAGCGCTTTTCGACGGCGCGGACTTCGATGGCTGCGTTCTTTCCAGATACCGCTCCGCTCGTGCCAGATACCGCTCCGCTCATGCCAGATACCCCCGGTCACGGGCGACCGTCGCAGCCCTGTCCCACGCGTCCGCGATCCTCCGCCAGGTCAGCCGCGCGACGAACGCACCGCCGACGACGAGAACTGCTGCGGCAATCCACGTCACCGGGGATTTCGCATTGAACGGAATGCCAAACAGGTTGATCGGGTCGCCGCCGGAATAGCGCGCGACCGTCTCGATGGTGAGGATGACGCCGCAGGCGAGCGCCAGGGTCGGCACAACAGCGACGAGATAGGACGGGATCACCGTCCATAGCGTTCCGGCGCGAACCAGCGGCCGGTGCATCATCAACAGGCCGGCGATACCGCCCGGCGCGAACATCACGATGCCGATGAAGATGATGCCGAAATAGAGCTGCCAGACGCTGGTGAGGCCTGTCAGCCCGAGTTGGAGATAGGTGACGAGGATCGCGCCGAGGATCGGCCCGAAGAAATAGGCGATGCCGCCGATGAAGGTGGAGAACAGCACGAGGCCGGACTGGATCGCACCGAGCAGCGCGGAGTTCGCGATCTCGAAATTGATCGCGGTCAGGCCGCCGGCGACGCCCGCGAAGAACCCGGCAAAGCAATAGGCGAGATAGCGGACGACGTGAGGATCGTAGCCGATGAACTGGACGCGCTCGGGATTGTCGCGGACCGCGTTGCTGATCCGCCCCAGCGGCGTCCGCGTCAGCGCGTACATCACGATGGCTGACAGCACCAGCCAGAACGCGATCAGGTAATAGACCTGAACCTGCGGCCCGAACGACCAGCCGAACATCTTGGGCAGTGCCGTGCGATCCGTGGTGATGCCGGCTTCGCCGCCGAACACCGAGCGCAGGATCAGCGAGGACGACGCCACCAATTCGCCGATGCCGAGCGAGATCATCGCGAACACGGTGCCGGCGCGCTTGGTCATGACCCAGCCGATGATGACAGCGAAGACGAGACCACCGATCCCGCCGAACAGCGGAATGAACGGCAGCGGGATCGGCCAGCCGTGCGATACCACCGCATTCATCATGTGGCAGGCCGCGAAGCCGCCGAGGCCGTAATGCACGGCGTGACCGAACGACAGCAGGCCGGTCTGGCCGAGCAGGATGTTGTAGGAGAGCGCGAAGACGATCGCGATGCCGATCAGGCTGAACGACGTCAGCGAGCCGCCGGAGGAGAAGATCAGCGGCAGGACGACCAGCGCGGCGATGCCGATCAGCCAAACGCCGTAGAAGCGCAGGCCGTCACCGGCGGGCTTCGATGCCGAAATCGGTTTGGCGGTCATGACTCGCGCGTCCCCATCAGGCCCATGGGGCGAACGATCAGAATGAGCACCAGCAGCATATAGGGAACGATCGGCGCGACCTGCGCGATCGTGACGTTCCAGATGTCGGTGAGGACCGACGGTCCCGTCGACGGATCGAGCGGTCCGAACGCACTCGCCAGCGAGCCGTTCAGCGCCACCGCAAAGGTCTGCACCAGTCCGATGACGAGCGAGGCGATGAAAGCGCCGGGCAAGGAGCCGAGGCCACCGAACACGATGACGACGAACAGGATGGGCCCGAGCGCCGCGGCCATGTCCGACTGCGTCACCAGCGCCGGACCGGCAATGACGCCGGCAATGCCGGCGAGCGCGCTGCCGACGCCGAACACCACCATGAACACGCGTCCGACATTGTGGCCGAGATGCCCGACCATGTGCGGATGCGTCAGCGCCGCCTGCACGATCAGGCCGACGCGGGTGCGCTTGAGCACGACCAGCAGCGCCACGAAGATCACGACCGACACGGCGAGCATGAAGATCTTGTAGGCGGGATAGTTGGTCGAGAAGATCGTGAAGGCCGGGAAGTCGAGCAGCGCCGGCACGCGATAGTCGACCGGGCTCTTGCCCCAGATCATCGACACGATTTCTTCGATCGCAAAAGCCAGACCGAAGGTCAGCAGCAATTCCGCGACATGGCCGTGCTTGTGGGTGTTGCGCAGGCCGTAGCGCTCCACCGCCATGCCGATGGCGCCGACCAGCAGCGGCGCCAGCACCAGCGCCGGCCAGAAGCCGATCCACTTCGTGAGCTGGAAGCCGAAGAAGGCGCCGAGCATGTAGAAGCTGGCATGCGCGAAGTTGAGCACGCCCATCATGCTGAAGATGACGGTCAGCCCGCTCGACAGCAGGAAGAGCAGCATGCCGAACAGCACGCCGTTCAGGGTCGAAATGACAATGAGTTCAAGCACAGCGCACTCGTCTCTGTCCGGGGCCTGATGGCCCCGGTGAACATCGCCCAATCAAGAATAGTCCGGCCACCGCCTTCCCGCGACCGATGGCGGCCGCGGGAAAACGACGGCTGTCGTGATTACGGCCGCGCCATCTTGCAGGTCGTGGGGACCATGGCCTGCGCCGTGTCGACCTTGGAGACGAGGTGCCAGCCCCAGCCGGTGTTTTCCTCGTCGAACGGCTCATTCTCGGTCAGCTTGCCGAAGGAGGAAATGTAGATCGGCTGAAGGAACTGGTGGTCGTCCTTGCGCATGATGCCGGAGCCGCCGTCCAGGACCTCGAACTTCAGGTCCTCGAGCGCCGCCGCCACCTTCACGGGATCGATCGAGTTGGCCTTCTCGGCAGCCGCCTTGAACATGCGCATCTCGTTGACCGCACGCGGGTACCAGAGCGACAGATTGACCTTGGCGCGGAACGCCTTCTCGTAGTCCATCGCGGTCTTGTTGCCGGAATTCGCAAAGCCTTCGGTGATCTGGAAGACCTGATGATCGAGGCCGGTCTGCTTGACGGCAGTGGGGCCGCCGGCGCCGCCGGCATAATAAGTGTACCAGTTGACCTTCAGGCCGGCGTCAGCGGCAGCCTTGAGCAGCAGCGCGAAGTCCTGGCCCCAATTGCCGGTGACGACGCTGTCGGCGCCGGACGCCTTGATCTTGGCGATATAGGGCGAGAAATCGGTGACCTTCAGCAGCGGATGCAGCTCGTCGCCGACGATCTGGATGTCGGGCCGCTTGGCGCCGAGCATCTTGCGCGCGTCGGAGCGGACGGACTGACCGAACGAATAGTCCTGGTTGATCAGGTACACCTTTTTGATCGAGGCGGTGTCCTTCATGTAGTTGGTGAGCGCCTCCATCTTGATGTCGGAGCTCGCATCCCAGCGGAAATGCCAGTAGCTGCACTTCTCGTTGGTCAGGCTGGGATCGACGGCGGCATAGTTGAAGTACAGCACTTCCTTGCCGGGATTGCGCGTGTTGTTCTTGGTGACGAAATCCGACAGCGCCGCGCCGACGGACGAGCCGTTGCCTTGCGTGATGTAGTGGACCCCGGCGTCGATCGCCTTCTGGGCCTGCACCAGGCTCTCCTGCGGATTGGTCTTGTTGTCGAGCGGCACGATCTCGATCTTGTGGCCGAGAATGCCGCCCTTGGCGTTGAGTTCGTCGGCCAGATACTGGAATGTCTTCAGACCACCCTCGCCGACACTGGCGCCACCGCCGGAGAGCGGATCGATGTAGCCGATCTTGAGGGTGTCCTCAGCCGACGCGGCATGACCGAGCATCGGGGCGATCACGGCAATGGCCAAAGTGAGCTTGCGCATTTTTTCGTTTCCTCGCTGGCTATCGACTTTAGTCGATGGGCTTTTTGCGCATGTTGCAGCGCAATTGCAGATCCCTAATGAGCAGAACGAACTTTGATTTTCAAGCTCGGCGAGACATGGCTCCGGCCATCGCTATGAAATGTGAAGGCGGCTACCCGTCTCGCCGGCAGCTTTCCGCGACGAGGAATAGAACGCAAGGGGAAACTGGCCTGCGCGGCGCCCGACGACGCAGGTGTCGCAGCCGTCTACAGGCTGCGATAGTTCGCGATTCCCGACAGGTCCGGCGTGAATCCGAGCCCCGGTTCCTCGCCGAGGACGATCGTACCATCCGTGACATTGGCAACGGCACCGCAGAACCGGTCGCGCAGCGGATTGTCGTTGGCGTCGACCTCGAGCCAGCCGTCGCCGCCGATGCCCGCCAGCAGATGCGCCGAGGCGAGCAGTCCGATGCCGCCGCCGAGATAGTGCGGGCAGAACGTCTTGCCCGCCTTCAGAATGTCGCGCGCGAGGCCGGTGCATGCGCTCAGCCCGCCCCATTTCGCGATGTCGGGCTGAACGACGCCGAGCACGTCTTCGGCCAGGACGTCCTTGAATCCCTCGACGCTCGAAATGTTCTCGCCCGCGGCAATCGGCATTTTCGCGGCTGCCCGCAGCCTGCGCCATTCCTCGCGCGGCCGGTCGGCGCGAATCGGCTCCTCCAGCCAGCGCAGATCGAACGCGGCCAACCGCGGCACCATCTCCAGCGCCTGATCGACCGACCAGCCCTGATTGGCATCGGCAGCGAGCATGCCCGCGCCGACGATCGCGCGCAGCGCGGCCAGATTGGCGAGATCGGTCTCGGCACCGAAGCCGACCTTCAGCTTCAACGCGCGATGGCCACGCGCGAGCGCGGCTTCGGCCGTCTGCGCGGCGCCGCCCGGATTGATGCCGCTGGCATAGACCTTGATCCTGCGCGACTGCCCACCGAGAAGCCGCCACAGCGGCAGGCGCTGCCGACGCGCGGAGAGATCCCACAGCGCGAGATCGATGCCCGAAATCGCCTGCGCGAACGGACCGGGCTCGCCGCATTGAAGCGCCAGCACTTCGGTACCCTTCGTCAGGACCTCGAAAGCCTGGGCGGGGCCGTCGAACCTGCGCCCGACAAGGCCCGGAGCCAGCACTTCGTTGACAAGCCGGGCACGGTGCTCGGCGCCCGGTGCAGGAAAGTTGGACCAGGCTTCGCCCCATCCCTCGACACCGTCCTCGTCGACTGCGCGAACGAAGACGGCCGGTCGGTTGAGCATCTTGCCGAACGACGTCACCACCGGCGTCGCCAAGGGATAGCGATAGCAGAACGCCTCGATCGAGCGGATCGTGAAGCTGTCAGTCGTCATATTGCAGGTCCTGCGACCGAGGTGAGACCACGCGGGACCGTTACCATCTCAGTAGGCGCGCGCGAAGTCACCTTCCTGCTTGATATCAGCGAACACCGGGAAGCGCGCCTTCCACGCCGTGCCCTTGGCCGTGGTCAGCTGATTGAGCCGTTCCAGCACCCCGAGGCCATCCTTGCGCAGGCTGGCCGACACCGCTGCGCGGTCCGGAAAGTTCTTCAGGACGGCATCCAGCCAGATGGTGCGGCCCGCCAGGAAACCGCTTGCGCCTGCGGCATAGGAGTAGTCGAGCACGCGCTCGAACTTTTCAGGCGCAGCGCCGCCCGACAGCAACACCCAGGGGATGCTGCGTTCGCGGCAAATATCGCCGATCGCATCGAACTCATTCTGCGCGGCCTTTGCTGCCGCGCTGCCGTCACGCGCCGGCAGGCTGTTGGCTGCAAGCGGGCTCTCCAGCTTGAGAAGATCGACGCCGTATTCAGGCTTTGCGAATTCGCGCACGCTGTCGATGACGAGGCCCGGGAGCTTGCCGGGCGACTCCACGTAATCGGCCGTGTGATTGGCGCTGCCGAGGAACGGGTAGACCAGCAACTCGAGCACGTACGGGATATCGTGACGGGCGCAGTCTTCGCCGATTTCGCGCACGAAACGCTTCTGGTGCTCGTTCACCGCGGCATCGGCGTCCGGCCGGTACCAGGCCAGCACCTTGACGGCGTCGCCGCCCATCGCGCGGATCTTCTCCACGCTCCAATTGGTGATCGCGCGCGACTTGCGGCCGCCCGCGGTTTCCTCAACGCGGTGCTCTTCCAGCGTCATGATCAGGCCGCAGCGCGGCGGCAGCAGGTCGATCGCGGCAGGCACTGCGAAGTTCGGGTCGAACAGCATCGAACTGCAATGCGGTGCGAGGTTCTCGACCAGGAGACGCTTGGCCGCCGTGACGTCGGAATATTCGACCTGATCCCGCGTGATCCCCTTCGCCTTTGCAATGGCGTCGAACAATGGCGGCCGCTGATCCAGCGCGACCATGCGAAAATGGCCATCCGCGTCAGCAAGCCGTGCCAGGCCGCGGTTCTTTCCAATCGTTCTCATGGCTTCGTCCTCATGAATACAAGACACTCGTTGATATCGGGGATTCCGTTACGGCCGCCGGCGTGGCGGCATTTCATGGCGGCCGTCGCCGCCGAGAACGCCATAGCGGTGCGCACGTCGAGGCCGGCGCCGATCGCGAGCGCATAGGCGCCATGAAAGACATCGCCCGCGCCCGTGGTGTCGACGACGTCGACGGCGTAGGCAGCCTGCCGATGCAGCAGGCCGTCCTCGTACCAGCTCACGCCGCCCTCGCCGCGCGTGACGGCGATGACGCGGCAGCCGAAGCGCGCAAGGACTGCGAGAGATTTATCTTCGGCCGAGCCGGCAAAGGCAGCGAGCGCGGGCTCGGAGAAGATGGCGTGATCGGTCAAGGGCAGCAGCCGCTCGAATACCCCGGCATCGGCCATGTCGCCGTCGAGCACCGTCGGAATGCCGCGCGATCGCGCTTCCCGGAACAGCGTCGCAGCTCCCTCCACCCAGCGCGGATCAGCCAGCACGGAGGACGCGCGCGCCACGGCTTCGAGCGGAAGCCAGTCTGCGGGTTCCGGGTAAAGGCCACGGAAATTCACGATCTGCCGCTCGCCGCTGCTATCGACGATAATCCCGGAGACCGACGAGCGGCCATCGGGGAACAGCCGGAAATTCTCGACATCGACGCCTTCAGCCGTGAAGGCCGATTTCATCTCATGGCCGGCGGCATCATTCCCTGCCCGCCCCCAGAACGCGACGGACGCGCCGAGCTTTGCCACGGCCACGCTCGCATTGGCGGCCATGCCGCCGCCGAGCGTGCCGTACTCGACCGCCTTGATCTTCTCGCTTCCACCCGCGAACGGCCGATCGACGCGCCAGACCTGGTCGAGCGCGGACAGCCCGAGGCAGATCATGTGCACGGGCCTCGCGCCGGACGCGACGTCGGCCAGCGCCGAGAGATCTTCGATGTTGACTGCCGAACTCACCGCAAGACCTGTCCGTTGGATGCAGCGAATAAATGCGTCTTGCCCGGCTGCGGGCGCAGATTGATGCGATCGCCGACCTTCGGCCGCAGCGCCGGATCGACCCGCGCGATGGCGGAGCCCCCGGCGAGATCGAAATGGATCAGCGTGTCCGAGCCGAGCGGCTCGACCAGCCTGACGTTGATCGCGATGCCATCAGCGGCATCCGCAGCCACAGCAAAATGTTCGGGGCGAATGCCCAGCACGGCGTTGCCGGCCTTGCTCAGGCAGCCAGCGGTCTCGCCGTCCAGCGGCACCACCGTTCCGCCTTGCGACAGGATCGCGCGCTCCTGACGCCATTCGACCGGGAAGAAATTCATCGCGGGCGAGCCGATGAAGCCGGCGACGAACTGGTTGGCGGGCCGCTCGTAAACCGTCTCCGGTGTATCGTATTGCTGGATCGTGCCGCTCTGGAGCACGACGATCCGGTCGGCCATGGTCATGGCCTCGATCTGGTCATGTGTCACGAAGACCATGGTGGTCTTCAGCTCCTGCGACAGCGCCTTGATCTCCGCCCGTACCTGCCCGCGCAGCTTCGCATCGAGATTGGAGAGCGGCTCGTCGAACAAAAAGGCCTTGGGATTGCGCACGATGGCGCGGCCCATGGCGACGCGCTGGCGCTGGCCGCCGGACAACTCCTTCGGCTTGCGGTCGAGATAGGGCTCGATGTGCAGCAGTGCGGCCGCCCGCTTCACCCGGGCGTCGATCTCGGCCTTCGGCGTGCCCCGCAGCTCCAGCGCAAACGACATGTTGTCGTAGACTCGCATGTGCGGGTAGAGCGCGTAATCCTGGAACACCATCGCGATATCGCGTTGCGCAGCCTGGACGCCGTTGACGCGCTTGTCGCCGATGTAGAGATCGCCGGACGAAATCGGCTCGAGGCCGGCGATGATGCGCAGCAAGGTCGACTTGCCGCAGCCGGACGGGCCGACGAAGACGACGAACTCGTGGTCCGCGATCTCCAGATTGAGATCGGGGATCACGGTGAAATTGCCGTAGCGCTTGGTGAGGTTGCGGATCGAGATCGAAGCCATGATCGCTCAGTCCAGCGCCAGCACAGGCTTGATCAGTTCGCCCTTGGCGAAGCGGGCGAAATTCTCTGGCAGAGCCTGCAGGCCGAACTCACCGTCGACGAGGACGCGGTACTCGTCCTTGTATTTGCGCAGCAGTTCGACATTGGGCTCGAAATCCGAGACCGGGAAGTAGAAGGTCCGGATCATGTAGAAATCCTTGCGGCGGAAGACCTTGCCTTCCTCGATCGTCCAGGGCGCGGCGTTCTCGCCGACCAACACCAGCGCCCCGCGCGGCAGGACCAGCTCGATGCCGAGGTTGCGCGCCGCATGAGCGCCGGAGCATTCCATGATGAGGGCGAAGCGCTTCGAGGTATCTCCGACCGGGTGCGCCTTTCCGCCAAAGGACTGTGCGATCTTCAGCCGTGCCGCGTTGGGATCGGCGACGTAGATGTCGTTGTAACCGAGCGCGCGGAGCGCCAGCACGACGCCGAGGCCGACAGGCCCAGCACCCATGACGAGGACCGGCCCCGCCTCGTTCGGCGGCACCACGCGGCTGACGAAGCGCACGGCGTGGCCCGACGTGCCGATGGTGTCGAGCAGCAGCGGCGCAAGGCTGTCCTCGATATCGTCAGGCACCGGCAGCAGGCAGTTCTCCGGCACCGGCACATATTCGGCATAGCCGCCGGGCCTGTTCCAGCCGATCAGGCTGGAGACTTCCAGGCACATCTGGGTATCGCCGCGCTTGCAAGCGGCGCAGTGACCGCAGTGCAAGGGGATATAGACGGCGCAGCGGCGACCGTGCAGGCGATGACCGGGCTGTTCGACAACACCAAAGATCTCATGGCCGGCGGTGAACTCGGCGCCCTTGTGCCAGAGCTTGAAGTCGGAGCCGCACAGCGCGGTGCGCGAGACGCGGACGAGCACTTCACCCGTGCCGACATCGGGCATCGCGACGCGCTCAATGGTGATGCGGTCATTGCCGTGGAAGACCGCGGCCTGCATGATCGAATTCGGACGGGGCGACACGTTCATTTCGATACCTAGCCTTTCACCGCACCGAGCGTCAGTCCGGACACCAGCCAGCGCTGAACCAGGGCCGCCAGCACCAGCGGCGGCAACGCGATCAGCGTCGCCGCAGCCATGAGGGCGCCCCATTGCGTCGAGCCTTCGCCGATGAAGTTGAAGGCCGCCGCGATCAGCGTCTTGGTGTCGCCGTTGGAGAGCACCAGCGCGAACAGGAAGTAGTTCCACGAAAACACGAAGGCGAGGATCGCCGAGACGGCGACGCCTGACGCCACCAGCGGCAGCGCGATGCGCCAGAGGATGCGCGTGACGCTGCACCCATCCACCTGCGCCGCCTCGAACACGCTGCGCGGAATGCCATCGAAGGACGGCAACAAAACCCAGATCACGATCGGCAGCGTGATGACGGCGTGGCTGAGGATCAGCGCGGTGTAGGAGCCGATCATGCCGACCTGCCGGAACATCACGTACCACGGCAGCAGGAACAACGTGCCGGGCGCCATGCGCGCGGCGAGCGTCAGGATGGCCGGCCACGAAATCCGTGTCCAGGAGACGGCGAAGGCAGCAGGAATTCCAAACAGCAGACCGAGTGCGGTCGAGCCCACGGTGACGATGAGACTGTTGAGCGCGTAGCTGAGGAACGGCGTGGTCCTGGTCAGCTCGACGTAGTTTTCCAGCGTCGGCGAGAAGCTCAGCGTCGGCGGATAGGCGGTGACCTCGAAGGACGGCTTGAACGAGGACAGCACCATCCAGACCGTCGGCGCCATGATGAGCACGCCGGCGAGCACGAGCTGCACCGTGTTGAGCCAGCGGATCCAGCGGTCGGTGTTGGCGGCATCGCTCATGACATCACCAGGCCACTGCGCCGCGCAGGCGGTTGAAGGCGAGCACGGCGCCGAACACGATCGCCGTCAGCGTCAGCATCAGGGCACTGGCATAGCCGATGTTGAAGAACTCGAAGCCGACCCGGAAGCCGTAGATGTTGAGCGTGTTCGAGGCGTTGCCCGGGCCGCCCTGGGTCGTGATGTAAATGATGTCGAAGAAACGCAAGAGATCGACGCTGCGCAGGATCGCCGCGGTGACGATGGTCGGCAACAGCAGCGGCAGCGTGATGCGCTGGAAAGTCTTGAATGGAGATGCGCCGTCGATCTGCGCCGCCTCGTAGACGCTCGGCGGCAGGGATTGCAGGCCGCCCAGCACGATCAGGGCGACATAAGGCGTCCACTGCCAGCTGTCGATCAGAGCCACGGTCGGAATGACCCAGGTCGGCGAGGCCAGCCAGTCCGACGGCGGCAGACCGAACGATTGGAGGATATAGTTGGCAGCACCGAGCGACGGATCGAGGATCACCAGCCACATCATACCCGCTACCACCGGCGGCATCATGAAGGGCGAGATGAACAGCGAGCGCACGATGCCTGGCAGCCGCTTGGCGTGGAACAGCACCAGCGCCAGCCAGACGCCGAAGACGAGCTGCAGCACCAGCGACAGCACGAATAGCGCAATGGTGATCCACAGCCCGTGCCAGAATTCGTAATCGGAGATCAGCTTCGAATAATTGGCGAGGCCCGCGAAAGACTGCTTGCCGGTCGAGGAGAAGGTCTGGAAGCCGAGCCAGATCGTATAGACGACCGGAAACGCGATCATCGCGACGGTGAAGATCACGGCCGGCGCCGAGAGCGCCGCCATCTCCAGCTTCTGCCGGTCCTGCGTGAGTGTCGCAGCCGTATCAGACATGCGTTCGTATCCTCGATCGAGTTGGGTGCCGGCAGGCAGCAAGCCTGCCGGCATGAGGCGGTTAGTTCAGCGCGATCAGCGCATCCAGCGCCTTGTCGGCATCCGCGCAAGCCTGATCGACGGTCTTCTGCTTCAGGATCAGATCCTGTACCGCCTGCCCGATGAACTCGCGCGATTGCGGATTGGCGACGATGGGATAGCCGACCTCGGAGGAGCCCTTGGTGGCGAGCACGTCGAGCGCGGCCTGCCATTCCTTCCGCACCGGCTCCTCGTCGATCCACTTGCGGTATTCAGGATCCTTGGCGACCGACGGACGCGGCGGGGCAATGCCCTGAAGCGCCATCTTCTTCTGCACCTCGGGGCTGGTCGCCCATTGCACGAAGTACCAGGCCGCATCCGGCTGCTTGCTGTGCGAGGACACTGCCATGCCCCAGCCGATCGTGGTCGGCACCTGGCCGGCATCGCCCGCCGGGAACGGCAGCAGGCCGGTGTCCTTCAGGCGCGCGCCGCCTTCCATCACCGTGCGCAATTCATTCGACGACTCAAACGCCATCGCGGCGCGGCCGCCGCGGTAAAGCGCCGAAATCTGCTGGAAGCTGTAGTTGACGACGCCAGGCGGCCCGAAATCGCGCAGCAGCCGGCTATAGGTGTCGAGCGCTTCCTTGCCCTTGGCCGAACAGAGGTTCGACTTGCCGTTTGCGATATAGCTGCCGCCGACATTGTGCAGCATGTTGCTGAAGGTATAGGCAATCGCGGGCTTGAGGCCGCGCGAGACGAACGGCGTCACGGTGCTGTCGCAGCTCTTGATCTTCTCGGCAGCGGCCTCGACGTCCTTGATCGTCTTCGGCGCCTCGAGGCCGCACTTTTTGAAGATGTCGGTGCGGTAATAGAAGATCGGGCCTTCGATGTTCATGGGCATGCTGGTCAGCTTGCCGCCGAAGGTCGCGGCCTTCAGCAGGGCCTGGCTCAATCCGTTGGGGTCGTATTCCTTGGCCACCTCGTTCTTGGCCATCGCGGTGAGATCGCCGTACCAGCCGGCGGCGGCGAACTGCTCGCCCTCGCGCGAGGGCAGCGTCATGAACACGTCCACCTCGTCGCTGTTCGCATTCATGACGGTCACCAGACGCTGGCGCATCTGCTGTTCCTGATAACCGTCGACCTTGAGGGTCATGCCGGTCAGCTTCTCGAAATCGGCCTTGTAAGTCAGCAGCGCCTGCGACACCGGATTGTTGTTGGCGAGAAAGGTGACGGTCTTGCCCTTGAACTTCATCCAGTCGAAATCGGCGGCGTTCGCCTGCGCGGTCGCCGCAGCAATCGCGAGAACGGGCAACCCGACGTGGGTCGCGAGCATCCTGGCCTTCATCGAACTCTCCTCCCGGCTGGCCGCCTTAAGCTGGCGGACCATTTTGAATACGTTTGAGCAGCACTTGAAAACGGTTACAAAATAGACCTCGCATCCGCCGTGTCAAGCGATGGACAAGCCGCGCAATCTGCGGCAGATTCGCAACATTGCCGCTACCATGCGGTTCGCTACGCCCGATGTAACGTTACATTCATGAGACTGACCAACGCCAAGTCTGTGAAGCAGGGTATCCGCGCCGTGGCAGCCCGCGCCGGCGTCTCGACGGCATCGGTCTCGCGCGCCCTCAACAACCCCGACGCGGTCAGCCCTTCCTTGCGGGCGCGTATCGAGCAGGCCATCGACGCGCTCGGCTACATCCCGCATGCGCCGGCGCGCATCCTGTCGTCACGACGCTCGCGCACGCTTGGCGCAATCGTACCGACGATCGACAACACGATGTTCGCACGCGGCATCGCCTCGCTGCAGCAATACCTGTCGTCGGTCGGATACATGCTGTTTCTCACCACGAGCGGCTACGATCTCGACGTCGAATTGCAGCAGGCGCGCAATCTGATCAGCCGCGGTGTCGACGGCCTGGTGCTGCGCGGCGATTGCCATCACGACGGATTGCGCAAGCTGCTGGCGGACAACGCGGTACCGTTCATCAATGTCGGCATCTACCAGCCCGACCGGCCCTATCCTTGCGTCGGCACCGACAACGAAGCCGCCGCCCATCGCGCCGCCGCGCATGTCATCGAGCTCGGCCATCGCCGCATCGGAATCGTCTCGGCGCTCCAGCGCAACAACGACCGCGCCAGCGCGCGCGTCGCCGGCTTTCGCCGCGCGCTGACGGAGAACGGGCTCGAATTGCCTTCGCAATGGCATGTCGAGGTGCCCTATACGCTGGACGACGCGCGCGAGGCGGCGCGCTATCTCCTGGGCCTCGAGGACCGCCCGACAGCCGTGGTGTGCGGCAACGACGTCATCGCCTATGGCGTGCTGCTCGAAGCTGAGCGCAGCGGTTTTTCGGTGCCGCGTGACCTATCGGTGGTCGGCTTCGACGACCTCGACTGGAGCCGGCATTTGCGGCCGAGCCTGACCACGATCCACGTACCGACCGGAGAAACCTGGCAGCGCGCCGGCGAATATCTGGTGCGCAGCCTCGCCGGCGAGCAGACCATCATGCATCGCGAGATCGACTTCTCGCTGGTCGTCCGCGAGTCGACGGCAGCGCCTCCGAAATCCCTGAAGTGAGACACCTACGATGAATCCGAACTTTTCCCTCGCCCCCGGCTTCCATGCCGTCGTGATCGGCGGCGCCGGCGACATTGGTGCCGCCATCAGCAATCAATTCTGCGATCTGGGTGCGGCGGTGACTGCAACGGGTGCGAACGAGGCCGATCTTGCCCGCACCCTCCTCAAGCCACGCACGGGCCTCACGCTCGCGACGCTCGATGTCACCGATGATGCGGCCGTCACGTCCTTCGCCCGGAAACACAAGCGCGTCGACGCGCTGATCAACTGCGCCGGCATTCTCGCGCGCGACAAGGAATTCGAGATCGAGACCTTCATGAAGGTGCTCGACGTCAATCTCACCGGCACGTTCCGGACCTGCATGGCCTTTCACCCCCTGCTCGCGGAGCAGACGGGATCGATCGTCAACATCGCTTCGATGAACGCGACGTTGGCGCTGCCGCGGATTCCCGCCTATTGCGCCAGCAAGGGCGGCGTCGTGATGCTGACCAAGGCGCTGGCCTTGAAGTGGGCCGAAGAAGGCATCCGCGTCAACGCGGTCGCGCCCGGCTATATCGAAACCGCGATCAACGCCGCCGGCCGCGGCGACCTTGCGCATTATCAGCGCATCGCCGATCGCACCGCCTTCAAGCGCTGGGGACAGCCGGAGGACATTGCCGGCGCCGTTGCCTTCCTCTGCATGCCGGCTTCGCAATATGCGACCGGCACCGTCATTGCCGTGGATGGCGGCTTTCTGGCGGGGTAGCGCGCGGGTTCTATACGCCCAGCGCCTTGCGGTTGAACGTCCGCAGGAAGCGCAGCGACAACGTCCGTACGTTCGCGACGTTGAGCAGCCAGGCCGCAGTGGCGTAAGCAACCCCGCCCGCGGAGCTGACAACCATCAACGCCACGATACCGGTACCGCCGACCTGCGTCCGCGCAACGAGGATAGCGCCCGCCATCGCCGCAGCCGAAGCCGCAACGCCGGCGAGGCGGTTGACGTCGAACGGCACGGGATGGGCGCGGTGCATCAGGGCGACGGCGACGACGAAGCCGAGCGCTTCGGTGGCGAGGGTGGCGAGCGCTGCGCCGTAAAGGCCGTAGCCGGCCACCAGCGCGAACATCAGCGCCACGCTCAGAACGAGCGTGAGGAACGACTGCGCCGCCAGCATGAACGGCCGTTCGGCGAGCTGGAAGCTGATCTGCACATAGAATTGATTGGCGATGCCGAAGAAGCGCGCGAGCACCAGCGTCGGCAGCAGCGCCGACACGCCGGCGCGGAAATCGACGCCGACGAGCGTGCCCGCGACCTGGTCGGCCGCGAGCGCGAGCCAGACGGCAACAGGCGCGACGACGACGAGCAGCAACTCGAGGCTCTCGCTCAGCCGCTCCCGCGTCGTCTCGTTGTTCTTCTCCGACAGCGACCGGAACACCAGCGGAACGGTCGCCGCGGCGACGCTGGAGGCGATCATGACCATGAACTGGCGCGGCAGATCGGCGGCGACGCCAAAGATGCCGGCGGCGTCCTTGCCGAGCAGATAAGCGACGATGAGCCGGTCACAGGCCGAATAGACCGCAACGGACAATCCGGCCAGCGTCAGCGGCAGGCCGTAGCGCGCCAGCTGCATGAACTGGCTGCGCTCGAAGCGCGCGATCTTGGTGCGGTCGCCGACGAGATTGAGAATGATGCCGGTGAGCGAGCCCAGGCCGAACGCGGCGAGCAGTCCCAATCCACCCCAGCCGAGCCAGATGCCGAGCAGGCCAAAGCCGACGCTCGACACGCTGCGGACGATCGAGATCGCCGCGAACCTGTAGGGGCGCAGTTTGGCGCGTTCGAATTCCTGGCCGACATCGACAGCATTGGCCATGATCGCGACGAACATGCTGGCGAGCAGCAGCTCGACGCTGAGGTCGCTGCGGAACAGAATGACCAGCGGCGTGGTGGCGCAGAGGACCGCGGCCGTCAGCCCGAAGGCGACCATCGCCGTGCCGCGAAAATCCACCTCCGCCGACATCGCCTGATAGCGGGACACCGACAGCTTGATCCAGGCGAAGAAGATCGCGCCCAATATGCCGGCGAGGCTGATGCCGACGACATAGACGCCGTACTCGGCCGGCGTCAGCAGCCGCGTGTAGGCCGTGACCGCGAAGAAACCCACCGCTGCGGGCAGGATGTAGGCGACGAGATAAATCGAGAAATGGCGGTTCAGCATGCGAGCACAGGACCGGCAACGGTGTTGCGATGGTGACGGCCGTTAATCAATGACCTTGGCGGGGCGAACGAACTGCGCCGCAGCATCTCTCAAGAGTGTCACATAAGTCTGCAGATCGGGCGGCGAATGAGGCTGAGAGGCCGCTTTCGCGCGTTAGCGTTAAATTTGCCCTTTCCCTGGGGCGGTTCGAGCGATCACGACACGAAACCCTGATCCAGACTGGAACAGCGATGCAGCGCCACGCGCGTTGCGCACCGGACATCCGCAAAGGTTAACCCAACGACAGGAAACCCCGGCGTCGCAAGGCGCCGCTTGGTACGATGGCGCATTGGTTCCAAAAGGAACGTCCCACCGTGACCAGGCTCGACAGACGCGAATTTCTCCTCGGCGGCGCCGCAGCACTCGCGGCGGGGGCATCGGCGTCCGCCGCGCCGGCATCAAAACTCGCGCAGCGCCGTCCGGGCTTTGGCGCTGCGGCGACGCTCTGGGACTTGCAAGCCGATCCCAGGCTCGGCGAAGCCATCAGCACCTATTGCACCCAGGTGGTGCCGGTGCTCGAGCTGAAATGGCCGATGCTGCGGCCGAACGCGCACACGTTCAACTTCGAGCGCGCCGACGCGATCCTGGATTTCGCCAGGGAGAACGATCTGACGATGCGCGGCCACGCGCTCGCCTGGTATCACGACATTCCGGACTGGGCCAAGCAGATCAAGGATCCCAAAGGCGTCGAGCGCGCCTATGTCGACCACATCGGCACCGTCGTGTCCTATTACAAGGACAAGCTGACGTCGTGGGACGTCGTCAACGAGCCGATCCCGGACAATCCGAAGAAGATCACCGACCGGCGCGACACGTTCTGGACGCAGCATCTGGGCAACCGCTGGATTCCGCTGGCCTTCCGCACGGCGGCCGCGGCCGATCCCTTCGTCAAGCTCGCGATCAACGAATATGACATCGAGTCGGCGAAGGACTCGTTCATTGCCAAGCGCGCGGCGTACCGCAACCTGATCATGGACCTGCTCGACCAGGGCGTGCCACTGCACGCCGTAGGCCTGCAATCGCATCTGCATGCCGAGCTCGAGATCGACACGCATGGGCTCGCCGAATTCGTCACCGAGTTGCGCTCCTGGGGCCTCGATGTGCTCGTCACCGAGCTCGATGTCGACGACCAGAAGCTGACAGGCAATCCGGCGGAGCGCGACGCCATCGTCGCCAAGCGCGTCGACGACCTCCTGACCGCGATCTCGACCAGCGGCCCGGTGCGCTCGATCCTGACCTGGGGCCTCTCGGATCGCTATAGCTGGATCAACGGCACCTTCGCCCGCGCGGACAAGCAGCCGAACCGCCCCTTGCCGCTCGACGGCGAGTTCAAGCCGAAGCCGTTCATGGACGTGATCAGCAAGTTTACGAGAGACGCCTGAGACGCGGCCTTAGCGCGTCTTCGCCGGCACTTCGAATTCGGCCGCATCACCCATATCTTCAGGAGACAGGCTCGGGCTGCGTCGATCCCGCGAGCTAAGGCGGAACACGTCGCGGATGTCGTCGACCGAGGTCGACGAATAGGACTGGATGCAGAGCGCGACCTGTTCGGGCCAGGCCGCGCGCATCATCGCTTCGATGGCGGGACGGTCGAGGGGCGTGTCGTCCCAATGCGAGACCGCAATGCTGTCTTCGGTGACCCGATGGGTGGCCAGATGCGCGGGCGACTTCGCGACGAAATGGCCGTACATCAGATATTCCGAGAACTTCTTCTTCCGGCACAGCGCCAGAACCCAGTTCAAGCCCGTCGCCGCCTTGATGGCAGCGGTCATCGCGCGCGCGGTGTCCTTGTCCCAGACCAGCGCGTTGCCGACATAGTCATCGGCGGGGAACGAGCGTTCCTTGATCCCGAGAAGCTGATCGACGGTGCGCAGCCACAGGCCGTGCAACGGATGGTCGGCGCCGATGTCCTTCGGGGTGACGAACAGCGGCGTCTTCTCGGCGCCGGCATATTGGCCGACGTCGAATTCACGGAAGAACAGATTGTCCGAGTCCAGGATGCAGACGCGCTGCTCCGGCGCGTTGAGCACGCCGGCGATCTTGAGGATCTGCTGGATGTGCCAACCATGTACCGGCGACGACAGCAGCGACAGCCAGACCCGGCGCTTGCTGAGGAACTGAAGCCCCGGCGGCAGCGCCCACAGCCATTTCGGCAGATAAGTAGAGGCCGGAACGATGACGCGCTTGTCGGATGCGAACCGCGCGAACAGCGGCACGTCCTCATCGTTAACGAGAACATAATGCCGCGTGTATCCCGAGAGCCAGGTGTCGATGCTCTCGCTGAGCAGCGAAAAGCGTTCGATATCCTTGGCGTAGCTGGCGGTCAGCAGGGCAACGGAATGCATGGAGCGCGCTCGAATGGCCATCAAGCCGCACTCATAGCCGCACCGCGAGATGCTGGAAACTCACAAACGGAATCAAGGTAAAACGAAACGAAGCATTAGCCATCCGACGGCAGCCCCTGCTCGATGCCGCGAAAACGCAGTGGCGCCAGTGCGGCGGCGCGCTGCCACCAGTCGGCGACGCGGTCGTCCAGTGCGGTCACACCGCGACCCTGGCCGGGGAAGATCCGGATCTGCTGCACCGCCTCGGCCTCGAACCCCCTGCCCTTGCGCGTGATCTTGAGGGCGGCGCCCTCGCGGTCGCGCTGCGTCAGCGGCGCCAGGAGACGGCCGCGCGGACGGAGCGACTGAAGCCAGAGCGGATGCGGGTGCGGGAAGCCGGCATGAACGATGATCACGTCGGCCGGTTCGCCGATCTCCTCGCATCCATCGCCATGCACGACCTCGACATTGCGATAGGGACGAAGGTAGTTCGCGGCACGCGCCGCAAGCCGCCCGTCGCATTCGATTGCATGCACCCCGCCCCTGGGCCCCACGATCCTCGACAACACCGCCGAAAAATAGCCGAGACCGCAGCCGATCTGGACCACGCGGTTCTTCTCCCCGACGTCGAGCAGATCGATGAAGTGCGCCCACAGGCTCGGCAGCCCGGTGTCGAGCTTGCGGCGCGCATCGATCGCGACCAGCACATTGTCGTAGAGATGAACGGGATCGGCATCCGGCGTCAGCCGGTAGCTGCGCGCCGCCTCGCTCTTGATGCGCCAGGGTCCCTTCGCCAGAAAATCCTCGCGCGGGATGGCGGCGAGCGCTTCGAGCAGGCGTGGCGAGGCGATCCGCTCTCGCTTCGCAATCAACCCGACGTAGCGCGCACGCGCGGCGGCAAGATCGCTCATTTCATCGCATCGGCCTGTTCAAGGACGGGCACGTCTCCGCCGAGCTCGCTGAGGAGCTGCATCGCCTGCTTCAGGTCCGGAGTATAAAAGCCCTCGCTGAACTTGCCGACGATCGGCAAAAGCAGAAGACTTGCGTGCTCGCGCTTGCCGGCTTGGTGCGACAGGCGCGCAAGGCTGACGGCGGTCCGAAGCTCCCATGATAGCGCGCCCTGCTTGCGCGCGGTCTCTAGCGACAGGGCGAACAGGTCCTCGGCCTCCTGCACCGATGCCGGATCACCGTCCGACATCGTGATCTCGCCCTGCAGCCGATAGACCTCGGCGAGATAGGAGTGATCGCCGGTCCGTCTCGCGGTCGCGAGCGCGCCGTCCAGCGCGCGCAAGGCGGCATCGCGCATCCCGACCTTGGCATAGGCTTCCGCAAGCAGGCAGCGGAACCAGCAGCCGGCGAGCCAGGAATCCATCGCCTCGTATTCGTCGAGGCCGAGGCGCATCTGGCTGAGACCTTCGTCGGCCTCGCCGAGCTGGGCCAGCGCCCAGCCGCGCAGGATCGCCGCCTGCTGCTTCCAGTGCAGGAAATTGTGCTCGGTGGCGATGATCATGGCGCGGTTGGCGTGGTCGCGCGTGCCCTCGACGTCGCGCAAATGCTGGCACAGATAGGCGCCGAACACGAGCGCGAAGGCGAGCGTGAAGGGATGGCGGATCTTCTCGGCGTTCGCGATCGCCTGCTCGCTGTGCTGGCGCGCCGCGTCCGGCCGGCCGAGGAACCAGAGGAGATAGCCGAGATAGGACAGCGAAACGACGCCGGGGTCGGTACCGTGCCGCTCCATCAGATCGGAGTGCAGATCGGGACTGTAGAGGTTGATGCAGCGGTGCAGATGGTGCTGGGAGGCGGCAAAACGGCCGCGATAGAGCATCGTCATCGCGATCGAGCGGTGCGCCTCGATCAGATAGCCGGTCTGCTGCGCCGGCTGCGTGCGCTCGTTCAGCCGCTCGCGCTTGGCGAACTTCAACAGCTCGACACTGAGATCGTGCGCGCGGCTGAGATCGGCACGGATGAAATGGCAGACCCAGAGCCCGCGCGTGGCGGCGAAGGCCTTCTCGTCATCGTCGAGCTGTTGACCGAGCTCGAGCGCGCGGATGTAGTTCTCCTCGACCTCCTGCACGGCGTAGCCCTTGGCGGCAATCAATGCGTTGCCGAGCGCGATCCGCAGCTCCAGCTCCATCTCGTCGGCGCCCTGCATGCGCGCATTGGCCTGCACGACGCTCAAGCCCCGGCGCAAATGCCCGATCGCCTCCAGATTGGCGCCGCTCTTGGCCGCCTGCTTGCCGGCCTTGAGCCAGAAGCTGGCGGCGCCCTCGCTCTGGCCGGATTCGGTGAGGTGATGGGCGAGCAGCTCCGGTTCGCGCTCGGTCTTCTCCGGATACATCTCGGCGAGCACCTGCGCGATCCGCGAATGTAGCTTGCGCCGCTCACTGTGCAGCAGGCTGTCGTGCGCGGCGTTCTGGATCATCACGTGCTTGAAGGAGTAGAGCGCGCCGGGCGGATGGCCGCGGCGCATGATCAACCCGGCCTCCTCCAGATGATTGAGCGCGGCCTCGATCTGCTCCGCCGGCGTGTTGGCGACCGCGTGCAGCGTCGCGTAGGAGAACTCGCGACCGATGGTGGCGCCGATCTGCGCGATGCGTTTGAACGGCCCCATCCGGTCCAGCCGCGCCATCAGCGAGTCGGTGAGGGTCGCCGGGATCGCGAGCTGCCGCCATGGGCCCGACAGCACGTAGCGCCCGTGCCGCTCGGTCAGGAGGTTGGATTCGAGAACGGTCTTGGTCAGCTCTTCCAGGAACAGCGGCACGCCGTCGGTCTTGACGATGATCTCCTCGACCACCTCCTTGGGAAGCTCGCGGCCCGCGACGCGCTCGACCAGTGTCGTGCGCAGCTGCCGGCTCAGGCGGTTTAGCACCAGCGTGGTGATGTGCGAATGCGCGTTCCAGCTCGGCTGGAATTCGGAGCGCGCGGTGATGATGACAAGGACCGGCTGGTTCTGCACCCGGGCGACGAGGAGGTCGATCACCTCGCGGGAGGTCGGGTCGATCCAGTGCAGATCCTCAAGCGCGATCACCAGCGGCATGTCGCGCGCAAGGCCGAGGAAATGATTGACCAGCGCCGCGACGGTCGCATCCTTCTGCTGCTGCGGCGACAGGTCGAGCGGCGGATAACGGTCTCCGGTCGGGATCGACAGCAGCGCGGCAAACAGCGGCGTGACCTGCTCGATGTCGCCATGGGCGGCCGCGATCGCGGTCTCCAGACCCGCCAGCGACGTCGCGGACGGATCCTCGCGGTCGAGGCCGAGCGAGAATTTGAGCTGCTCGGAGAACGGATAGAACGCCGTGGAGGTGTAATAGGGCGAGCACTGGAACGAGACGTGTCCATGGCGGTCGCCCGCGATCCGGTCGAAGATCTCCTGGATGATGCGCGACTTGCCGATGCCGGGCTCGCCGAACTTGACCACGACCTGGCCGTCGCCGTCCTTGACCTGCTGCCAGCGCCCCATCAGCAGCGCGATCTCCTCCTCGCGGTTGACGAGCGGCGTCAACCGCCCGCCCATGGCAGCGGCGAAGCGGGTCTCCGCCCGCGAGGCGCGCACCACGTGCCAGGCCTGCGTCTTCTCCGAGATGCCTTTCAGCGCATGGACACCGAGATTGCGGTAGTCGAACTTGCCCTTCAGCAGCGACTGTGTCGAGGACGAGATCACGACGCCGTTGGGTGGTGCCAGACCTTGCAGGCGCGCGGCGAGATTGACGGTTTCTCCGACCGCGGAATCGCGCTCCTCGGTGCCTTGGCCAACGAGGTCGCCGACCACGACGAGACCGGTTGCGATCCCGATGCGGACGGCGGGGGCGTGGCTCAGCGCACCGCGCGGCTCGATCGCGCGCGCAGTCGACAGCACCCGCACGATCTCGAGCCCGGCGCGCACCGATCGCTCGGCATCGTCCTCATGCGCGGTCGGATAGCCGAAATAGACAAGGATACCGTCGCCGACGAAGCGCGCGGCAAACCCTTCGTAATGCTTCACCACACGGACACAGGTCTCGCGAAAGCTCGCGATCATGTCGCGCACGTCTTCCGGGTCGAACTGCACCGACAGCGAGGTGGAATCCACCATGTCGCAGAACATGGTGGTGAGCTGACGCCGTTCGGCACCGACTTCCGTCCGGACCTGCGGGCGCGCGGCCGTATCGGGCTTCTCTGCGGTCTCAGCCTGGAATAGCGCCGACATCGCGCGCTGAAGCCGCTTGCGATCGCCGAGCGGCAATCCGAGCTCGACCAGGTCGGATTCCGTCAGGTCCCCCATCACATCGAGATCGAGGCGGTGCTGCGCGAAGAGATCGGTGTAATGTCCAAGACCGACGCCTTCGAGCCAGCGCTTCAACCCGCCTTCCGTCCCCGTAACAGGTTCATTCTCCAGCATGGTGATTCTGCCCGACCTTCACTCCGTCGAAGGGCTTTAGACCCCTCAACCACAGATTTTGGGGCCCGAACTTCACCTCAGACTGGACGCGTTCCCTAAGTCTTGGGAAGAATAGCTCAATCAGATCAAAAGGGAATGGCATTGTCCCACATTGCATCCGTAGCGGGAGAGGATTCGGACAGCGCAGGCGCCGAAACCAGGACGTTTGCCGATATCGGCGGCCTTCTCGACTTTTATGCGCGCAAGACGCCGTCGGCACCGGCTCTCCTCGCGCCGGGCCGGCCGGCCCTCACCTACGGCAAGCTGGGTGAGTTGGTCCAGCAACTGGTCCGCACCCTGCGGGGGCTCGGCATTGCCCCTGCCGACCGGATCGCCGTTGCGCTGCCGCGCGGCGCCGACAGCGCGCTGGCGCTGATCGCGGTCGCCTCGGCCGGCGCCTGCGTCCCGGTCAATCCCGATCTGACGGCCGACGAGCTGCAGCGCTATTTCAGCGAATTGAAGCTGACCGCGCTCGTCACCCGGGCCGACATGAATTCACCAAGTCGTGACGTTGCCAAGGCACTCGATATCGCGGTGATCGATTTCGTGCCGGGGCCGGACGACAATCTCGGCGGCTGCGCGTTCATCGGCCCGGCAGTCGGGCCGGCCAGCACGAGCGGCGCCTCGCGCGGCGACGATGACGCCTTCATCCTGTTGACGTCAGGCACGGCGGCGCGGCCGAAAATGGTGCCGCTGACGCAGCGCAATGTGTGCCTGTCCGCATACAATGCCGGCCGCGTGCTGTCGCTCGCAGCCCACGACCGCCTGCTCAACGCCCTGCCGCTGTTTCACGCCCATGGCCTGATCTCCGGCCTGCTGACGGCGCTGGCCGCGGGCTCCAGCGTGATCTGCACCAACGGTTTCGACGCATTGTCCTTCTTCGGCTGGATGCGAGAGCTGCGACCGACCTGGTACACGGCGGTGCCGACCATCCATCGCGCGCTGCTGACGGCGGCCGAGGCCGACCCGGACCGCGCCCGCTCGTCGTCGCTGCGCGTGATCCGCTCGGCCTCATCCTCGCTCGCGCCCGCGATCCTGAACGGGCTGGAGGCGATGTTCGGCGTTCCCGTGCTCGAGACCTACGGCATGACGGAAGCGGCCTCGCAGATCTCCGCCAATCCGTTCGAGCTGCGCAAGGTCGGATCGGTCGGCCGCGCTGCGGGCCCCGAGATCGCGATCATGGACGGGGCGGGCCGCACGCTTGCGAGCGGCGAGCATGGCGAGATCATGCTGCGCGGGCCGAACATGAGCCGCGGCTACTATAATGACGAGGCGGCGACACGGGCCGCCTTCCGCAACGGCTGGTTCCGGACCGGCGACCTCGGTTATCTCGACGCCGACGGCTATCTCTTCATCGTCGGCCGCATCAAGGACGTCATCAACCGCGGCGGACAGAAGATCTCGCCCCTGGAGGTCGAAGAGGTCCTGCTGAGCCATCCGGCGGTGCTGGAGGCCGGCGTGTTCGCCGTCCCGCATCAGAAGCTCGGCGAAAACGTCGCCGCCGTCGTGGTGCTGCGCCCGAACTCCGAAGCAACTCCGGACCAGCTTCGGCAGTTCGCGCGCAAACGTCTTGCGGCCTACAAGGTGCCGAGCCTGATCCGCGGCGTGGCCGCACTGCCGAAAGGCGCGAGCGGCAAGGTCAAGCGCAACGCGCTGGCCGATCTGATCGCAACCGCGGAGCATGGCGTCGAAGCACAATTGCCGCGCAACGCGCTGGAGACCCAGCTCGCGGGGATCTGGGCCGGTCTGTTGGAGCTGCCGCAGGTCGGCATCGACCAGGATGTCTTCGCGCTCGGCGCAGACTCGCTCGCGGCGACGCAGATGCGCTCGCGCTTGCGCGAACGCTTCAACGTCGACTTCTCCTTCGAGGACATCTTCGATTGCGCCACGGTCTCGGCGCTTGCGGCCCGGATCGAGACCGCCACAACCCATCGCGAGACGATGGTGCCCGCATGGCGCCAGGCGGCGGCAGCCGACGCGCCGCTGTCGTTCCAGCAGCAGCGGATGTATGTGCTCTCGCGGCTCGATCCGACCCGCTACAATTACAACGTCGTCGAGGTCGCCGTTCTCAAGGGCCTGGTCGACGTCGCCGCGCTTTCTGCGAGCCTCGCCTCGATCTGCGCGCGCCACGAGGCGCTGCGCTCGGTCTTCATCGAACGCGAGGGCGAGCCGGCGCAGCGGGTGCTGCAATCACCTCCGCGGTTCGAGCGGATCAAGCTCAAGCCCTGCGCGGCGGACAAGCAGGGCGCAATCATCCGGCGCGAGGCGCTCGAGCTCGCGCAATATCCCTTCGACCTAGCGCACGAGCCGCCGCTCAAGGTTACCCTGCTGTCGTTCGACAAATCCAGCCACGCGCTGGTGGTCAACGTCCATCACCTCGTCACCGACGGCTGGTCGCAGCGGCTGTTCTGGGAGGAGCTTGCCGCCCATTATTCCGCTGCGCGCAAGGCAAGCGCGGTGACGTTGCCCTCGCCCGCCTTCCAGTATCGTGACTTTGCGCTATGGCAGCAGAGCTGGGCTCAGACGCCGGCGGCGAAGGAGCAGCTCGATTACTGGCGGACCCAGCTCGACGGTGTCACCACGCTGCCGCTGCGGACCGACCGGCCACGGCCGGAGGTCTGGAGCGGTCACGGCGCCCGTCACTATCTCGAATTCTCCAAGGCACTGTCGGCCGATCTGCGCGCGCTCAGCCAGGACCAGGGCGTCACGCCTTTCATGACGCTGCTCGCGGCTTTCCAGTGCCTGTTGTTCCGCCACACCGGACACGAGGATGTCGCGACGGGATCGCTGATCGCCAACCGCAACCAGATCGAGAGCGAGCGCCTGATCGGGCTGTTCGCCAACACCCTGATCCTGCGCAACGATTTCGGCGGCGATCCGGGTTTTGGCGAAATGTTGCGGCGGGTGCGGCAGGTCACGCTGGATGCCTACCGCAACCAGGACCTCCCGATCGAGGAAGTGCTGCGCGCGCTGCAGATCGCGCGCCGGAGCGACGGCAACCCGCTGTTCCGGATCATGTTCATTCTCCAGAACGCCTCGATCGAGGCGGCGCGTTTCCCCGGCCTGTCGACGCGGCGGCTGGAGGTCGACCCGAAAGTCGCGCGTTTCGACATCACGCTCGAACTGGTCGAGGCCGACGGCCGCTTCACCGGCTTCTTCGAATACGCAACCGATCTGTTCGACGCGGCGACCATCGAAGGCATAGCCGCTCAGTTCAAGACCCTGATCAAGGCCGTGATCGCCAATCCGGAGCAGCGCATCTCGCGCCTGCCGCTCCTGACGGAGGCCGAACGCCGGCAATTGCTGGCGAAAGGCCAGGGCGTGGTGGCCAATTTCACCACGCGCGGCAATCTTTGCGAACGCCTCGAGCGCCAGGCGAAGAAGACACCAAACGCGATCGCCGTCTCCGACGGCCACATCTCCCTGACTTATCGCGAGCTAGCGCGCCGCAGCCAGGCGGCGGCGCGCTGGCTCGCACGCGAAGGCGTCGGCGCCGAGAGCGTTGTCGCCTTGCTTGCGGATCGCGGGCCCGACCTGCTCGCCGCGATGATCGCCGCGCAGCGCGTGGGCGCGGCCTTCCTCAATCTCGATCCCGACCAGCCGCCGGCGCGGCTTGCGACCATCCTCGGATCGAGCTGCGCCCGCATGCTGCTGACCGGGCGCGCCCAGTCGGCCATGGTCGAGGCGCTGCTCGAACCGCTGGTCGAGCGCATCCATGTCGCCGAGCTCGAGGACGCGATCGCACCCGGATCGACCAGGCCGGCGCGCGCCGCGCGGCGCGCAGCCGCGAGCCTCGCCTATCTCATCTACACATCCGGCTCCTCCGGCGCGCCGAAGGGCGTCATGATCGAGCAGCGCGGGCTGTCGAACCATCTGGCGTCGCTCATTTCCGAGCTCGGCCTTACGGCCAGGGACGTGATCGCCCAGACTGCGCCGCAGAGCTTTGTCATCTCGGTCTGGCAGTTCCTTGCCGGTCCCATGGTCGGCGCGCGCGTCCATGTCTGCACCAACGCAATCGTGCAGGACCCGATCCTGCTCGCGCGGGAGATCGAGCGTGAAGGCATCAGCGTGCTCGAGATCGTCCCGTCGCTGCTGCGGCCGATCCTCGACCGCATGGACGAAGCGCAGGTCCAGCGCACCTTTGCGGGATTGCGGCTTCTGATCTCGACCGGCGAGCCGCTGCCCGTCGATCTCTGCCGCGCCTGGTTCGCCCGCTGCCCGAAGGTGCCGCTGATCAACGCCTATGGCGCGTCGGAATGTTCCGACGACGTCTCGCTGCATCGCCAGACCAAAGCGCCGGCGGCGGCGACGAGCAACGTCCCGGTCGGCGCGCCGCTGCCCAACACCCAGCTCCATGTGCTCGATCAAAACCTCCAGCCGCTGCCGGTCGGCGTGACCGGAGAGCTCTGCATCGGCGGCGCCGGTGTCGGCCGCGGCTACATCAACGATCCCGCGCAGAGCCGGCAGCGTTTCCTGCCCGATCCGTTCGCCCGCCAGGAAGGCGCGCGGCTGTACCGGACCGGCGACCTCGCACGCCGCCGCGCCGACGGCACCATCGAATGCCTCGGCCGCGCCGACCATCAGGTCAAGGTCCGGGGCTACCGTATCGAGCTCAAGGAGATCGAGAACGCGCTTGCCGACCATCCCGCGGTGCGCGCCGGCATCGTCGAGCCGCGCCGCGAGGCGAGCGGCGATGTCAGGCTGATCGCCCATATCGTCGCAAGGGCCGGCAGCCAGAGCAGCGCCAGCGAGCTGCGCGACTTCCTGAAGAGCCGGTTGGCGGGCCATGCCATCCCGTCCGCATTCCTGTTCCTGGACCAGATGCCGCTCAATGCCCATGGCAAGATCGACCGGTCGGCGCTGCTGGCGCCCGCGCAGCAGGACATCTCCGCACCGGACGCCGCCGTGCCGGCGCGGCACTTCACCGAAAAAGTGCTCTCGGACATCTGGGTCGACCTGCTGAAGGTCGAGAGCCTCGGCGTGACCGATAATTTCTTCGATCTCGGCGGCCATTCGCTGCTGGCGGGCCAGGCGATGGCGCGCGTCGCCCGTGCGCTCGGCGTGTCGCTGCCGATCAAGACCATCTTCGAGGCTCCGACGATCGAAGAGCTCGCCCGGCGGGTTGACGAGGCCGTGGCAGCAAAGCCGCGCAAGCCGGCAACAGGCATGCTGCGGCCTGCTGAAAGCGGGCTCCCAACGCTCTCGATCGCACAGGACCAGATGATGCGGATCGAGCAGAACCTGCCGGGCCTGCCGCTGTTCAACCTGCCCTTTGCCTTCCGCCTGCAGGGCCCGCTCGATCCGACCACCCTCGCGCAGGCGTTCGGCGACATCGTGCGCCGCCACGAATCGCTGCGGACCGGATTCGGCCGGAGCGGCGAAGAGCCCGTCAGTCGCATCGCCACACCCGGCGAGCTCGGACCGGCCCTCACCATCGAGGTCATCGGCGACGGACGTCCCCACGACAACAAGCGGCGCAAAGCCCTCGAACTCAGGAAGATCGATCTCCTGATCGAGCAGGAGACCTACGCTCCGTTCGACACCGCGCGGCCGCCGTTGTTGCGGGCGCGGCTGTTGCGGCTCCATGCCGACGATCATGTGCTGCTGCTGACGCTGCATCATGCCATTGCCGACGGCTGGTCGATCGGCGTGCTGTTCGAGGAGCTGTCCAATCGCTATGCGGCGCTGGCCGGGCGTCCGTCCGTGCCGCTGCCGAAACTGCCGCTCGCCTTTTCGGACGTCGCCCGCTGGCAGCGCTGGTGGTGCGGCACCGACGCCGCACGCCGCCAGGCCGCCGACTGGACGGAGAATCTGCGCGGCGCGGCCCCCGTCTTCGACGGTGAAGCAAGCCCCGGCGCGTCCACCGGGCATCACCCTGTCAGCCTCGAGCGCGAGCTGATCGGCCGGCTCACGGCGTTCGCCGGCCGGCATAACAGCACGCTGTTCATGTGCCTTCTCACCGGCCTGAAAGCCCTGCTGCTGGCGCAGAGCGGCCGCAACGACATTTCGGTCGCCACCGCCATGGCCAATCGCGCCCAGCCGGATACCGACCGGGTCGTCGGTCCGTTCGAGAACACGGTGATCGTCCGTACCCGAATCACGCTGGAGCTGTCGTTCGCGCAAGCCCTGGCCCGGGTGCGCCAGAGCGTGCTCGACGCGCATGCGCGCCAGGAGCTGCCGTTCAACATCCTGGCCGACCATCTGGAGCAGGAGGGGATCGATCCGGCCTCGCTGCTCCAAGTCTATTTCACCCTGCAAAATCCGCTGCGCCAGCCGCTCGATCTGGCTGACGTCACGATCGAATCGATCGGCAACGTCGCGCGCGAAGGCCAGCCGGTGCTGCCGATCGACCAGACCTGGCTGTCGCTGATGCTCAAGGAACGCCCCACCGGAATCACCGGCTCATGCAATTACAAGGGCGAGCTGCTCGATGGCCGCAGGATCGGTGAGTGGATGGCGCATCTCGTCGCGCTGCTGGATGCGGCCGTCGCCCACCCCAACACACCGCTCGGCCGATTACTCGCTCGCAGGGCGGCATGACCGGCTGTACGGGACGGGAGAACACAGGTTCACTCGCCAAAGCTGTGCATGACCAAGTTGCATCTTGATTATTTGGCGCCAGCGCGCAAGATTATTCCCTCGATTTGATTTGGACGATTATTTTCAACCGGGGGAGTATGTTATGGGTTTCATCAAATTTACCAAGGGTACCTCGTTGAGCGACAAGGACCGCAAGGCCCTGCAAAAGCTGCTGGGCGCCGAGAAGAAGAAGCTCCAGTCCGCGCTCAAGGATGTCGATGCCAGCCTTTCGATGCTGGGCGGAGCGAAGAAAGCCAAGAAGAAGAAGTAAGGATCGTCGGCCGGGACGCCGCACGAATCCTCAGGCTTCACTTTCCGGATATGGGCCGCTCGCTCGTCGAGTTGGGGTCTCGCACAAGCTTGCGCCTGTAAACCGGCCTGCAAATCGACAAGAAATTGCCCGGGTGGACCGTTAGAAGCGGTCCGCTCAGTTGATTCTTGCTCAGTTGATTCTTCCGTCAGGGCCGGAGACTTGGCCTCCGCCTGACGCCATGGGCCTTATTGATGGCAGACGACAGAATTGAACTGTTTGTCGGACTGATCGAGACCATTGACGCTCCGGGCGCAGTCGATGCGTGCCGGCGCCTGCTCTCGGTCGACGAACGGATCCGCGCCGACCGCTTCATGTTCGAGCGGCACCGGCGGCAGTATATCTTCGCGCACGCGATGCTGCGCCTGGCGCTGTCGCAGGCCGCGCCGAACGTCGCACCCACCGATTGGTCCTTCGGGGCCGGTCGCTACGGGCGGCCGTTTGTTGCGGCGCCCGCGACCTCGACCGCGCTGCATTTCAGCCTGTCCCATGCCGATGGCTGCGTTGCCTGCGTCGTGTCCGGGCATGAGACCGTCGGCGTCGACGTCGAAACCGTGTCGCGGCGGGTCGCGCCCCTGTCCACTGCGCTTCGCTTCTTTGCGCCGGAGGAGGTCGAAACGTTGCGCGGACTGCCGGAGCCCGCCGCGATCGAGCGCTTTTTCGACTATTGGACGCTCAAGGAGGCCTATCTGAAGGCGAGGGGTTTTGGGCTCAATCTGCCGCTCGACGCTTTCGCGATGCAGGTGTCCCGCGAGGCCATCGAGATCAGCTTCAAGCCCGATATCGCCGACGATCCGCATGCATGGCGCTTCTCGCTGTGCTCGCCGTCGCCCTCGCATCGCCTCGCGATCGCCGACGGCTCCCGCGCGCACGGCGGCCTTCCCATCACCCGCAATTCCTGGCCGTTCCAGGAAGCGGCTGAATGACGCCCCCGCGGCTGCGCGTCTTTCCCGCGATCTCGCGCAACCGCGATCCCAAGAAATATGTCGGCGAGCTGATGCGGGTGGCACAGTTCGCCGACCGCAACGGCTTCGAAGGCATCCTGCTGTTCGAAGGCAACGACGTGTTCGTCGAGCCCTGGGCGATGGCCCAGCACATCATGGGTGAGACCACGCGAAGCTCGCCGCTGATCGCGGTCAATCCGGTCTACATGCACCCGTTCGCCGCGGCAAAGTTCGTCTCGTCCTTTGCGCAGCTCCACGGCCGCAAAGTCTATCTCAACATGATCACGGGGACCGCGGTCAGCGACCTGCAGGGGCTGGGCGACGAGCAGTCGCATGCCGACCGCTACGTCCGGCTCGGCGAATTCGTCGCGCTGATGCGGCAATTGCTGGAAAGCCCTCGCCCGGTGAATTTCGACGGCCGGTTCTACCGCGCGCACCATCTGCAACTTCGCCCGCGCCTGCCGGCGGAGCTGATGCCGGAATTCCTGGTCGCGGGCCAGTCGGAGGCGGCGCAGCGCGTGGCGAAGGAGACCGGCTGCATCAAGATGCAGATGCTGCCGCCCGATCTCGATCGCGGCCTCGATGCGCCCGGAATGAACTTTGGCATCTTCGCCCGCGAGGGACGCGACGAGGCACGGCAGGCCGCGAAGGCACGCTTCCGCGACAATCCCGATGATCGCGAGCTGCTCGCGCTCACCGTGGAGAACAGCGATTCCGTGTGGAAGCGGCGGCTGTATGAAGGCCAGAGCGGCGAGCTCGCGGACAATGGTTACTGGCTGCTGCCGTACCTCACCTTCCAGGCCGACTGCCCCTATCTCGTCGGCAGCTACACCGAGATCGGCGCAAAGCTGAGGGATTTTGCGGCGAAGGGCCTGACCACGATCATGCTCGACATGGTCGCCGACGAGGCCGAGATGCAGCACGTCCGCAAGGCGCTCGCGGCGAGCGGGATGTTCTAGGACGTCACGCCGAGCGGACTGAGCCGTGCCAACGGCTCGCTGCCCTCCGGCCGTCGCAAAAGCTGCATGACATGCCGCTTCAGGCGCACGAATTCGGGTTCGGTGACGAGATCGTGGCTCCGCGGCCGCGCAAACGGCAGCACGATGTCCTCGATCACCCGGCCGGGTCTTGCGCTCATCACGACGATGCGATCGGCGAGGAACAATGCCTCGTCGATGTCGTGAGTGACGAAGACCGTGGTGGTCGGGATCTTGCTCCAGATGTCGAGCAGGACCTCCTGCATCATGCCGCGCGTCTGCGCGTCGAGTGCGCTGAAGGGCTCGTCCATCAGCAGCACCCGCGGCTGGTTGATCAGGACCCGCGCGATTTCCACGCGCTGCTGCATACCGCCCGACAATTGCGCCGGATAGAACGCCTCGAAGCCGGAGAGGCCGACCAGCTTCAGGATCGCGTCGGCGGCACGGTCGCGCTCCCTCCTCCCGAGACCCCGCATCTTCGGGCCGAAGGCGACATTGTCACGCACCCGCTTCCAGGGAAACAGCGTGTGCTGCTGAAACACCATACCCCGGTCCGGGCTCGGGCTCTGGACCTGCTGGCCGTCGACCGTGAGACGGCCAGCCGTGATCGGCAAATGCCCGGCCAGCGCGCCGAGCAGCGTGGATTTGCCACAGCCGGAGGGACCGAGGACGCAGACGAGCTCGCCCGGCGCAATCGCGACATCGAGACCGCTGACCGCTTCGAATGCATCGCCGCCCGATCCGAGTGAAATCGAGACATCGGCGAAGTCGATCCGACCGACGCTCTTCGTGCCGATATCCGCGACCCGGATGTTCATCGCGCCACCCTCGGGCTACGCCAGGGCATCAGAAGCCGCCCGGCCGTCGTCAGCAGCCAGCTCGAACCCATGCCGAGCAGGCCGATGATCAGCATGCCGACGATGATGTCGGCGTAGTTCTGGAGCGTGTAGGCTTCCCAGGTGTAATAGCCGATGCCGAACTGGCCCGAGATCATCTCCGCGGTGACGAGGCAGAACCACGAGGTGCCCATGCCGATCGCAAGTCCCGTGACGATGCTGGGCGCGGCGTCCGGCAGCACGACTTCCCTCAGGATCGCCAACTCCCCCGCGCCGAGGCTGCGGGCGGAGGCAACCAGCCGGCGGTCGACACTCGCGACGCCGTGGACGGTGTTCAGCACGATCGGAAACAAGGCACCGATGAAGGTGATGTAGATCATCGAGAGTTCGGACGACGGAAAGATCAGGATCGACAGCGGTATCCACGCCACCGCCGGAATCGGCCGCAGCAATTCCAGCGGCGGCAGCAAAAGATCGTTCGCGGCGCGCGACCGGCCGATGGCAAAACCAAGGATCACGCCGATCACCACCGCCGCCCCGTAGCCCGCGAACACGCGCCAGAGGCTACTGGTGACATGTGCCGTCAGTTTCGGCGAACGAAACAAGGCGAGCGCGGATTGAACGACCTCGACCGGCGGCGGCACGTTGCGGAAGGTCACGATCCCCAGATTGAGATGCGTTGTCGAAGCGACCTGCCACAGGGCAATGCAGGCCAGGATCGAAAGGCCGCGGACCATCCAGCGGATGCCCGCAGGCCGCGCCTTGATAGCGGTGGCCATCGCCTCACCGGCTCGCGACGAGGGACTCGCGCGCGGCCGCGAAGTCGAGCACCGCGCCACCGTTCTTCTTCGACCAGCCCTCGGCCGCCTGCTTGAGCAGGAACGCGCTCAGCTCGCCCTTGGACGACCGCACGAACCAGGCCTGGTTTGCGAACAGCTTGATGCCGCTTTCACGATCCTGCGCATATACGACGCGGATGGTCTTGCCGTCCTTCTCGAGGCCGGCGAGCGCCTTGAGCGCGTTCTCGGGCGAGGCATAGTGGCGTACATGAGCCTCGTCCTTGACCCAGATCTGCGCGACGCGGCTGAAGTCGCTTATCTGGTCACCCGTCGCGGCATCCTTGGCTTTCAGCGGAAGCTGCGCGTAGTTCTTCAACTCGGCGTCATAGTCCCGCCCCGCCTGCGCGGTCGCAACGCGGATGAACTTGTCGGTGACGAACTGGTTGATATCGAGATCGCTGTCCGCGCGCTTGAGCAGCTTCAGCGTTTTGATCGAGGTTGCGACCGCCTGGCGGTACTCCGGCTTCCAGGTCACATCGCGGGTCTGAAGACCGAGCGGCCCGTGAAAGAGGTAGTCGACCTCCGCCTCGATGCCGGTCACCTTCGCGATCAGCTCGCTGTACTTCTCCGGCTCTTCCGCGATCAGGCGGTCCGCTTCCAGCGCTGCGCGCAGATAGGCGACGACGATCTCGGGATATTTCTCGGCGTATTCCGCGTCGACCAACCCACCGTGGAATGTCGGGGCATTGGCCTGCGCGCCGTCAAAGATCTTGCGCGCGAAGCCGCGCCACGGGAACAGTTCGGCGAACGGAACGAAGTCGGCATGCGCCTCGATCTTACCGGTCTGCAAGGCCGGCCCCGCCACCTCCGGCGCCTGCGTGATGATGTTGACGTCGGTCTCGGGATTCCAGCCCTTGGCCTCGATCGCGCGGAGCAGCATGCCGTGCGAGGTCGAGGCGAAGGGAACCGAGATGGTCTTGCCTTTTAGCTCATCGAGCGATTGCACCGGCGAGTTCGACGGCACCACGATGCCGTTGCCACTGCCCTTGGTGCTGCCGGACAGCACACTGATGAAGAGGCTGCGGCGGCCAGCCTTTTGGAACGCTACGCCGTTGAGCGAGCCCGGAAAGTCAGCCATCGCGCCGAAATCGAGCTTGCCTGCGACCATCTCGTTGGTGAGCGGCGCGCCGCTCGTAAAATTCTTCCACTGGATGTCGTAGGTGACGTCCTTGTACTTGCCGTCATGGGGCAGAAATTTCTCAAGCAGCTTGAGCTCGCGAATGAGCAGTCCGCCGGTCGCGCAATTGATCGTCGTGTCCTGCGTTCCAACCGCCACGCGGATCGTCTCCGCATGCGACGGTCCGAACATCGCGATCGTCAAAGCCACAACGGCTGCACTCATTCTCAAAGAGCTGAAATCGATCATCGAACTGTCCTCGGAGGCCGGCCACGTGCCGGCGACGATGCCAGTCTTCACTATCGAAGGCGCGGCGCACCGCATGAAGCAATTACTTGCATCGCCGTCGAAGACTGCTCGCGTCGTGAATCCGTCGCGTAACGGCGCAAAGGATTTTCTCAGGACCGCGCTCTCGGCAGAGGAATCATTCCGCTGCCGGTCGCCGCACACATCAAGCTTTGCTAAGTGATTTGGAACGACCGCAAAGAGATGGACATCGCACCACCGCCGCACTTACCTATTCGCAAGCCCCTGGAGAGCTGACGGATTGCGATGACCATACTCAAGGAAGCTGCCGCGACCGAGCCTGCCGCTTTCGCCGACCGGCCTCATGCAGGCGTTCCGTTCGACTGGACCGACCACAAGAAGACGCGGCGGATCCGCGGCACACGTGCAAAGCCCGCAAGCTCGGCGCTGTTCATGAGCGAGACGATCGACGGGCTGAATGCCGGCGCGCATTTCCTCGACCGCTTGTCCGCGTCGGAGCAGGCGCGCGTGCACGCGGTCGGCCGCATCATCTCGGTGCCGCAGGGCGAAATGGTATTCAGCCAGGGCGATGGCCACGACGGCATCTTCATCATCCGCCGTGGACAGGTGCGGGTCTATTACACCGCGCCGTCGGGCCGCGAGATCACGCTCGCCTATTGGACGCCGGGACATTTCATCGGAGGCCCCGAGATATCCGGCGGTGGCATTCACATGTGGTCGGGCATCGCCATCGAGGCCTGCGAGATCGCGGCACTCTCCGGCCCGGCGCTCGAGAAGCTGTTGACCGGCATGCCGAGCTTCGCGCTGGCGCTGATCGACGGTCTCATCGCCAAGGGCAAATGCTACTCCTCGATGGCACAGATCCTCGGCACGCGCTCGGTGATCGAGCGGCTGGCGCAGTTCCTGCTCACGCTGTCGGAGTTGCACGGCACGGCCGACGGCGACACCATCGTCATCGACCGCAAGATCACCCATGACCAGATCGCCGCCATGGTCGGCTCGACCCGGCAATGGGTGACGATGATGCTGAAGCGTTTCCAGAACCGCCGCATCATCGCCATCGACGGCAGCACCATCCGGATCAGGCGGATCGACCTGCTGGAGCAGATCCTTTTCAAGGACTGAGGCGCGGCGGGTTGTCTCCCTCTCCCCGCTTGCGGGGAGAGGTAAACTTCACCGCGCCTCCTCGAATCCGGCCAGCACCGAGGTCAGGTTCGCGCCCAGAATATCCGAGAGATAGCCGCCCTCCTGCACGAACACGGTCGGCAGGCCCAGCTTCGCGATGGCCTGGCCGATGCGGCGGAAGCCCGGCGTGGTGACGGCGAGGCCCTTCAGTGGATCATGCTCGGAGGCATCTAAGCCGAGTGCGATGACGAGGGCGCCGGGGGCAAAGGATTCGATCGCCTTGCGCGCGACGTCCATCGCCTGGATGTAGCCGTCGTCGCCGGTGCCGATGGCCAGGGGGATGTTGAGATTGGCGCCGAGGCCGGGTCCTTCGCCGCGCTCATGCGCGTAGCCCCACACATAAGGATAGTACGCGATGGGGTCGGCGTGGATCGACACCGTGTAGACATCAGGGCGTGCGTAGAAGATTCCTTGCGTGCCGTTGCCGTGGTGGACGTCGACGTCCAGGATCACGACGCGCTCGTGCTTCAGACGCAGATGCGCCGCGGCGATCGCGCTGTTATTGAGGAAACAGAAGCCGCCGGCCATGTCGCGGTAGGCGTGATGGCCGGGCGGACGGCAGAGTGCATAGGTCGCATCCTCGCCGTCCATCACCATCTGCGCTGCCGTGACCGCAACATCGGTGGCAGCGCAGGCCGCGGCCCAGGTGCCGGGACCGATTGGCGCCGCGGTATCGGCGGTGTGCCAGCCAAGCTTGCCGACGATGTGGGTCGGATAGGTCGCGGCATGGCGCACGGGATGGATGTTGCCGATCATCTCCGGGCCGGAATCGCCGAGCGCGGTCCAGGCGTCCCAGGCTTCGCTGAGGAACGACAGATATTCCGGGCTGTGAATCCGCGCACGCGGCCCCTGTCCGAATGTCGTCGGTTCGATCAGCTGATGCTTGCCGTCCTTCAACCCCTTGAGCAGGCGATCGGCGCGCTCGGGCTGTTCCGTGGTGCGCTTGACGACACCGCGAACCAGGAAGAATTGCGGATCGTGGCTGCGATGCAGTTCGGTATGGACGGCTTTCACTCAAACACTCCGTGGTCGCGTTGACGGTGCCCACAGATGTCTAAATGCCTGCGGCGGCCAGATGCAAGCAAGAAGAATGCCGCCGCTTTGGTGCTGCTCTGCGCCGGAGGCAGACCGCCCGTGATGCTCTAGCAGCGCCCGCGCTGGAGGCAGTGCTCGCGGCCCTGCTGGTCGGTGCGGAAGGACTCGACGAAGCCGCCCTGACGCTGGGTGACGAAGACGGTCTTGCCGTCGCTGCCGCCGAAGGCGAGATTGGTCGGCTCCTTGCCCTTCAGCGCGATCTCGCGTTCGACCGCACCATTGGGCTTCATCAGCGCGATGGTGCCCTTGAGGATGCGCGCGACATAGAGACGGCCGGCGACGTCGGTGCGCAGGCCGTCGACGGTGTCGGGCTGGAAGGCTTTGACGAGTTTTGCGCTGGTGAGCTCGTTGCTGCGGACGGTGTAGGACCAGATTTCGCCGCTGCTGGATTCCCCGACATAGAGCGTCTTGCCGTCAGGGCTGAGGTCGATGCCGTTGGTGGTGCCCATCGCGCGCGGCGCCGACATCACCTGCCCCTGCACCGTGCCGTCCGCGGATTTGGCGATACGCCAGATGTGGCCTTCCCTGCCCTTCCAGTTCGGATCGCTCGCATAGATCGTGCCGTCGCGCGCGACCGTGATGTCGTTGGGCTGGTTCATCTCGTCGGAATGAAACCAGACGACGGGCTCGCTCGCGCCCTTCGGGATCGCGAAGATGTTGTGCTTCTTGTAGTCGGCGATGAACATGGTGCCGTCACGCGCAAAGCGGATGGCGTTGCCGACGCTGCCCGCGGGCAGTGCCGTAAACTGCTCCGAAGCCGCGCCGCCCACCGGCAGCTTGCCGATGGTGCCGGGCTTGCCAAAGTTGACCACGAAGAGATTGCCGTCGAGATCGGCCGCCGGCCCTTCGATGCCGAAGGTGTATTCGCCGGACGGCGTCACCTGCACGCTTTCGAACAGCCTTGTTTCAGCATGGGCCGGCGATGCCGCGATGACGAGAAGGAGGCTACTGCACAGGCACCAGAAATTCCTGCCGAATGTAATAGCCATCGTCGTCGCTGCACTCGCCATTCAGATAGGGATCGGCAGGCCGGAAGAATCGGCTGAAGCCGGGTTTGTCTACAGCGCTCCTTTGTGTCACGACAACGACCTTGGCGGCCGGTATTTCGCCGCATTCCTTGTTGGTCTTGCCAAAGAACTTGCGCTGCGGCGGGCCGGACTTGATCCGCATCCGCGTGCCCGGAACCATTTTCGCAACCAGCAGGTCCGCGGTATCGAGCAGGCGCGTGTAGCCAGGCTCTGACTTGGGCAGGCTTTCGCCACCCGGCGGCATCAGCTTCTCCGCGCCGATACCGCGCAGCCGCGTGCGCAGCTTGCCGGAGCCTGGATCGCCCGGATAGATCCAGCCGTCCTGCGACAGCATGAAGCGCAGCACCGTCGCGTCCTTTTCCGCATCCGATTGCCCTGCCTTCAGGCCGAAATCCGAATGGCAGCCGACGCAATGCTTCTCGACGAGGCCCTTGCGCAGCGTGGTGAGCCGGACACCGTTCTGCGCGTCCCTGGCGACGAAGGCCGCGAGCTGGTCGATCATCGCCTGGCTGCGCATGTCGCAAGGCAGCGGCACCGGCGCGTCACCCCCGGCGCGGTCGATGCGGATCACGGTCTTGTTCTTGTCTTCGACCAGCCAGATTGCGCCGTCCTCCGCGACCGTCATGCCGACGGGCGCTCCTTGCGGCCGCGCGCCGTTGACGCGGTGCCAGCCTGCGATCAGTTCGTCGAATGGCGCGGCGGCGACTTCTCCGGCGTCGGTCTGAAAGCTGTGGGTCGGATCGGCCGCGCAACTGACGTGGTAGCGCACCGGCGCCGGGGCGGGCTTCGGGAAGCCATGGTCGTCGACGTCATAGACGAGGACGCGGCTGCCGGTCGGGCGATAGCCGTGCAGGCCGACCAGCAGCTTGCCTTCCAGTTCGGGGAATTTCGCGCCGTGATAATAGAGCATCGCGAGCGGCGCGCCGTGCGGCGGCATCAGCGAGAACGGTGCCTTGTAGAGCGCATTGGCCGTGCAGAGCGACTTGTAGACCCCGGATTGCAGCACGAGCTTGAATTCGGGGCTCGGCGTCGACAGGTCGTAGCAATAGGGCCAGCCATAGTGCCTGCCCTGCTCGATCGCGTTGATCTCCTCGTTCGGCTTGAAGATGTCGGGCAGGTCGCGGCCGTTCTCGCCTTGCAGGAAGGCGTAGCCGGCATCGGGAAAATTCGGATGCAGCGCCAGCGCCATCGAGTTGCGCAGGCCGCGCGCGTAGACGGTGTGCGGCGGGTCGGGATCGGCCGGCTTCAGCGCCGGGAAGATGCCGCCTGCGGGCGGTGTGAACAGCCAGATCGAGGCCATCGCGGACGCGCCCTCGGCCGCCGCGCATGGCCTTGTGATCGGCGCCGACGTGATGCAGTCGTCGCTATGCGAGCCGACATTGACGAACAGCCGCCCGTTCCTGTCAAAGACGAACTGCTTGAGCGGATGGGCACTCTCGTCGAGCCTGGTGCCGTCAGGCAATGTGATCCGGCGGCCGGGCATGTGCCGGATGATGGTCTCGACCGTGCTGCGGGGATTGTCGGCGAGCGGATCGAACCGGAAGATCGTCTCCGCGGTCGAGGCGTACAGCTTCTTGTCCGGGCCAATCACGAGACCGAACGGATATTCGATTGCGGTCAGCAGCTCCTTGAACCGCTGCCCCTGCGGCGCGTGCGGATCGAGCAGCAGCAGCCGTCCATCGGTGTGGCCCCAGCCCCCCATGTCGGCGACCACGAACAGGTCACGGCCCGGCACCTGGATGATCGAGCGCGGAAATTTCAGGCGATCCTCTTCGCTGGCGACGAGACCGGCGCAGAATCCCGCCTTCATGTCGATCTGGATTCTGGGAAAGGCGAGATCGCCGCTGCCACAGGTTTCGGTGCCGATCGCGTAGCCGCTTTTCCTCACCGGCTCGGAGGAGGCTCCCGGGGCAAGACCGAACAGCGCTCCGGTGACGATCGCCGCAAACAGGCTTCGGCGTTCATGCCAGAATGTGAGCTGGTTCACGGCGGTCCCCCGGACTTTCGGTCCAAAGTTGTTCCATGCCATGGGAACGCCGTCCAGTTGATCATCACCCCCCTGTGATCAAACCCGCTCGGGCCTTCGCAGCGACCAATCTCCGTAGATTCCCTTACCGGGCTCGCCCCGAATGTTTCGCGAAGGCCTCGGGTGGTATCGATTTGCCATCCCAGTCGCTCCCGACAGGAGACGCATATGGTCCAGGTCTATTTTCACTGCTCCAACACCGAAGGCACGCTGATCGATCGCAGCGGCACCGCGGTGGCCAGCCTGACCGAGGCGCGTGACCGTGCGGCCCAGATCATGCACTCGATGATCTACACCCCGGGTGCCGAGGACTGGCGCGACTGGGTGATCCATGTCAGCGGCTCCGACGGCGAGGAGATCTTCGACCTTCCCTTCACCGCCATGCTCGGCAAGCCGCATTGAGGTGATGCCGTGCTGTTCGCTTCATTAACCCTGCTCTGCCAGCCCCTCAACTTCGTCGCCACCAAGTGGCAGAAGCTGGTGCGGATCGCAGGCAACCCCTACCGCCCCGAACTTCACTACATGCGCGGGCCTGGCCCGAAATGGCACGCCAAATATCAGGCCAGCCGGCTGGACCGCGGGCTCTGAGCGCAGTCCGCGGCTGCTCCCCTACCTCCCCGTAAACTTCGCCTTGCGCTTCTCGACGAAGGCGGTGCGACCTTCGATGGCGTCGGCGCTCCTGCGGATCGTGGCCTGAACCTCGATCTCGCGGCGGAACTGCGCCTCGTAAGCCGCATGCTCGCTCTCCTCGACAAGCGCACGCGTTGCGACCAAAGCGCGCTCGGCCCGTCCGCCAGACGGCGCGCCAGGGCCAGCGCCTCGTCCATCAGCTTCGCATCGTCGACGACCTGCCGCACCAAGCCGATCTCCTGCGCACGTTCGGCCGTCACGGGCTCGTTCAGCAACATCAGCTCGAGCGCGCGCTGTCGGCCAACCAGCCGCGGCAGCAGCCAGGTCGAACCGAGGTCAGGCACCAGGGCGATGCGGCTGAACACCTGGATGAAGCTCGCCGACCGCGCCGCAACAATCATGTCGCCGGCCATCGCAAGGCTGAAGCCGCCGCCGGCCGCGACGCCGTTGACGGCGACGACGACAGGCACGCGGCATTCGCGCAACGCCTTGAACGCGGGCCAGTAGAAGCGCATCACGCCGGCGGCGATGTCCTCGCCCAGCGCTTCCGATGCCTTCAAATTCTGTCCTGAGCAAAAACCGCGTCCCGCGCCGGTGAGGACCAGGGCGCGGACGTCCCCATCGCCAGTCATCTCGGCGACGGCGGCGGCGAGCGCGCCGAGCAGGTCCGGCGTCATCGCGTTCAGACTCGCCGGCTCGTCGAGGGTCAGAATGCCGACGGCGCCATCCCGCGCCTGTTTCACACCTGCCATGCCGCGTCTCCCTTTGGATTTTCTCGTTGGCGGCAATGTGCCATCCTTCGCGCGCCCCGCCAATGCTGCAGCTTCCGCGTCAGCGCAACGAAGCCAGAACAACCGAATCCAGAGATCAAGACGACATCATGCCTCATCAGTTCAGCCTCGCCCAAGCCGTCCGCAAACCCGCCGTCACATCCAATGGCGGCATCGTCGCCTCGCAATCGCGACGGGCGGCCGAAGTGGGGGCGCAGGTGCTGGCGGCAGGCGGCGACTGCGTGGACGCGGTCGTCGCGACCACCTTTGCGCTGAACGTGCTGGAGCCCTGGAACAGCGGCATCGGCGGCGGCGGCGCCATGGTGCTCTACCGCGCCAAGGAAAATCGCACCGAGGTGATCGACTACGGCATGTGCGCGCCGCAGAGCCTGCGCACCACCGACTACCCGCTCAACGGCGAAGGCGCGGCCTCCGATCTGTTTCCCTGGCCGCGGGTGAAGGACGACCGCAACATTCACGGCCCCGGCTCGGTCGCCGTGCCCGGCGTCGTCGCCGGCATGGAGGAGGCGCATCGCCGCTACGCCAAAATGCCGTGGAAGGATCTGGTCGCACCGGCTGCCGCGCTCGCCGGCGAAGGCCTGCTGGTCGATTGGTGGACCACGCTGACGATCGCGGCATCGGCAGCCGATCTCAGGCGCTATCCCGCGAGCGCGGCCACCTTCCTGAAGGATGGCCTGCCGCCGAGCGCGCCATGGGGCATCAAGTCCGAGACGCGGCTGCCGCTGGCCACGTTGAAGGCGACGTTGTCGCACCTCGCCGCTGCCGGTCCGCGCGATTTCTACCAGGGCGATCTCGCCAAGAGCATCGCCTCCGACATCAAGGCCGACGGCGGCTCGCTGTCGGTGGAGGATCTCGCCGCGTTTCGCGCCCATCTGCGCGAGCCGCTGGCGATCCCCTATCGCGGCGGCAAGGTGTATGCGACGCCGGAGCTCACGGCCGGACCGACAATGGCGCATGCGCTGCGGCTGTTGCAGCAGAGTCTGAAGCCGGGAAGCGCACCCGACGCGACCACCTACAGCGAATATGCGGTGGCACTGCAAGCTGCCTTCCGCGAGCGGCTCAAGGACATGGGCGATGCCGACGGCAAGCGCTCGCTCGGCGCCGAATATCTGGCGCCCGCCTGCACAACGCATTTCTCCGTGGTCGACCGCCACGGCAACATCGCAGCGGTCACGCAGACGCTGCTCTCGTCCTTCGGCTCGAAATACGTGACGCCGCACACCGGCATCGCCATGAACAACGGCATCATGTGGTTCGACCCGACGCCGGGCACCACCAACTCGCTCGCTCCCGGGAAGCGCTGCCTCTGCAACTACACGCCCGTCATCGCCGAAACGAAGGACGGCAAGCGTCTCGCGGTCGGCGCCTCCGGCGGCCGCCGCATCCTGCCGTCGGTGATGCAGCTCGTGTCCTTTGCGATGGATTTCGGCATGGACCTCGATACAGCCATCCACCAGCCGCGGATCGACGCCAGCGAAGGCGCGGTCGTGATCGGCGACATCAGACTGCCGGCTGACGTACGCAAGACACTTGCCGCACGCTTCGATTATGAAGAGACGCAAGTGCAGGCCGTGCCGCAGAAGTTCGCCTGCCCCAGCGTGGTGATGCGCGAGGGCGATACGAATTCGGGCGCGGTCGAGATCTTCCAGCCCTGGGCCGACGCTGTCGCCGAATCCTGAGCGTCACGACTCCTCCGCATTTGCACGCGACACCGCGATCGATGTTCGTTCGTCGAACGGACAGATGCGTGCCTAACAGGAGAGATTTCGGATGAAGAAACTTGCGCTCGCCGCAACACTGATCATCGCGGCCGGCTTCACCATGCCAAACGCCGCATTCGCCAGGGGCGGCCACGGACATGGTCATGGCCATGGTCACGGCCATCATGGCGGATACCATGGACATCGCCATGCCACTCCTCCCGGATGGCATCACGGGCGCAAGGTCGGCTGGCGCGGCAGGGGCTGCCCGCCCGGCCTGTGGAAACAGGGCCGCTGCTGACGCCCTATCTGCAAGTCATGCAAGGCGTCGCTCCTGACGGGGCGGCGCCTTCTTCTTCAAACGCCCAGCCGATCCCGCACCCGGCCCGCGATCACAGCAGTCGTAACCCCCAAGGGCCAGAACGCGTGCATCGGGATCGGCTTGATGCCTGTGACCGGCATGTCGATCTCGGCCTTGGCACCGCCGATCAGCCGGCGCGCGAGCTGCGCGCCCATCGCGGTCGAGAGCGCGACGCCGCGGCCGTTGCAACCGAGCGAGATCAGGACGCTCTCCGTCGGCTCGTGCACATGGGGATAATGATCCTTGGTGATGGCGAGCCGGCTGTTCCAGCCGTGCGTCCAGGCGGCGCCCTTGAGCTGCGGCCATAGCCGCTCGGCATAACGCATGAGATAGGCGACGTCGTTGGGCGACTTGATCCAGCGCATCGGGCCGCGGCCGCCCATCAGCAGGCGGTTGTGCTGATCGATGCGGTAATAGACCGTGATGTGGCCGCTCTCGTAGAGCACCGGCCGTGTCGGCATGATCGAGCGGGCGACCGCGTCGGAGAGCGGCGCGGTGGCGGCAATCGAGGAGAATACCGGCACGATGGTACGGCGGAGCGCCGGCCAGAGATCGTCGGTGAAGCCGTTGGTGGCGAGCAGGACCTTGTCGGCATGCACCACCGCGTGCGGCGTCTCGATGCGCCAGCGCGCGCCGTCGCGACGGAGCGACAGCGCCGGCGTCTCGCCATGGACCTTCGCGCCCGCGGAGATCGCAGCGCGCGCAAGACCGCGGGCGTAGCTGAGCGGATGGAGATCACCGCCGCGCGTGTCCAGCATCGCGCCGATATAGCGGTCCGTGCCGGTCATCTCGCGCAACTGCTCGCGGTTCAGATATTGCACCGGCATGCCGCGGCGGATGCATTGCTCCGCCGTCTTCTCGATCGCGGCAGCGCTGGCCTCGTTGTAGGCCGCGCGCAGCGTGCCATTCTGCCGCGCTTCGCAGGGGATCTGGTAGCGGCGGATCAGGTCGTGCGTGAAATTGGTCGTGCCGTAGGAGAATTCGATCATGCGTCGGCCGAGCTCGGCGCCGAAATCGGCCTCGATCTGATCGGGGTCATGCTTCAGGCCGGGATTGGTGTGACCGCCATTATTGCCCGATGCGCCCCAGCCGGGTTCCTGCGCCTCCAGCACCAGCGCCTCGACACCTTGCTCCGCCAGATGCAAAGCCGTGGACAGGCCGGTGTAGCCGCCACCGACGATCGCGACGGAAACGGTCTTGTCCGCGTCGAGCGGCGGCGTGGCAACCGGCGCGACGGCAGTGTCGGCATAGAGCGAGGGCGGCAGAGGCAGGCGCGTAGTCATGATGAGAACCGATCAGAGCGGATGCAGCACGCGGCGCAAAAAGTCCTGCGTGCGCGGGTGCTGGGGTTGATTGAGGACGGCCTTCGCCGCGCCCTGCTCGACGATGACGCCGCCGTCGATGAACAGCACGCGGTCGGCAACGTCGCGGGCAAAGCCCATCTCGTGGGTGACGACGACCATGGTCATGCCGTCATCGGCGAGCTTGCGCATCACGCCGAGCACGTCACCGACCAGTTCGGGATCGAGCGCCGAAGTCGGTTCGTCGAACAGGATCGCCTTTGGCTGCATCGCGAGTGCGCGCGCGATCGCGACGCGCTGCTGCTGGCCGCCGGAGAGCTGCGGCGGATGCGCATCGGCCTTTTCGGCCAGGCCCACCTGACCGAGCAGTGCGCGGCCGCGCTCGAGCACCTGCGCACGCGGCTCCTTCTTTACAAAGAGCGGGCCTTCGACGACGTTCTCCAGCACGGTGCGATGCGGGAACAGGTTGAAGCGCTGGAACACCATCGAGACCTGGGTGCGGACCTTCACGATGGAGGGCGCATCGCGGTCGACCTTCAGTCCCTCGACGTTGATCTCGCCGCGGTCGTAGCTTTCCAGCCCGTTGATACAGCGCAGGATCGTCGACTTGCCGGAGCCCGAGGGGCCAATGATGCAGACCACCTCGCCCTTCTGGACGGAGGCGGTGATGCCCTTGAGCACCTCGTTCTGGCCAAAGCTCTTATGGACGTCGGTGAGCTCGATCATTTCTTGCCCGCCCGCTTCTCGAAGTGACGGACCAGCAGGATCAGCGGGATGCTCATGGTCAGATACATCAGCGCAACAAGCGTGAACACGTTGGTGTTCTTGAAGGTCGAGGACGCGATCAGCTTGCCTTGTAGCGCGAGCTCGGCGACCGTGATGGTGGAGGCTTGCGACGAATCCTTCAGCATCATGATCATGACGTTGCCGTAGGGCGGCAGCACGATGCGCACTGCCTGCGGCAGCACCACGCGGCGCATCGTGAGCCACCAGCCCATGCCGATCGACTGCGCCGCCTCGATCTGGCCCTTGTCGATCGCCTCGATGCCCGCGCGGAAATTCTCGGCCTGATAGGCCGAGTACGCAATGCCGAGCCCGAGGATCGCGGCCTGCAAGGCCGACAGCGTGACGCCGAGGTCCGGCATCACGAAGTAGAGGTAGAACAACAGCACGATGATCGGGATGCCACGGATCACGTTGATCAGGCTGGCGCTGAGCATCGACAGGACGCGGATGCCGGAGACCCGCATCATCGCCCAGATCAGACCCAGCACCGTCGAGAGCAGCAGCGAACCGATGGTGACGACGATCGTCAGCGCGACGCCGCTCATCAAAATCGGGAAGAACTCGACGGCGTCGTGCCAGAAGCCTTTCATCGGACAGCCTTACCAGCCTCTGTCGATCAACCCTGCGCCTTCTGACCCCACTTCTCGAGGATCTTGTCGATGGTGCCGTTGGCCTTCAGCTTCGCCAGCGAGGCGTTGATCTTGCCGAGCAGCGCGGCCTCGCCCTTGCGGACGCCGATGCCAACCGAGCCGACCGTGACGGGCTTGTAGCCGTCGACGAGACGTACCTCGGGGAAACCACCCTGCTTCAGATTGTAGGCGAGGATCGGATAGTCGGCGTAGCCGGCCTTGAGGCGACCGGTGTTCACGTCGCGCAGGATGTCCGGGATGTTGTCGTAGGCCTTGACGTCGGCGAACAGGCCGGACTTCTTCAGCGCATCGACGAAGGCGGTGCCGACCTGGGCGCCGACCGTCTCGCCCTTCAGATCATCCTGCGTGGCATAGGCCTTGGTGTCGCTCTTCGGGACCACCAGGCCTTCGCCGTAGGTGTAGATCGGATCGGAGAAGTCGACGACCTCCTTGCGCGGCGCGGTGATGAACATCGCCGCCGCAATCATGTCGATCTTGCCCGATGTCAGCGACGGGATCAGCGCCGAGAACGCCATCGGCTCGATCTGCACGCTGAGGCCGGCGTCCTTGCCGATCTCGGTGACGATGTCGACCATGATGCCCTGGATCGTGTTGGTCTTGGTGTCGAGGAAGGTGAAGGGAATGCCTGTCGGCGTCGAGCCGACCTTCAACGCCTGCTGCGCCGAAGCCGGCATCACCGCTGCAATCGCGAGCGCCGCGACCGCGGCCAGACCAAAACGCTTCATCGCATCCCCCTTTGGGCTTGGCCGATGTCGGCGCTCGCGCATGTCGTGATCAGACGTTGCGGGCCAAGCCGTTTCGGCCTATTTTCACCAATATGAAAATTTGGTCACACTTTCGCGGGCGATGCAAGCGGTTTTCATGCACATGAAGGAAGCGGTTTGACGTGAGCGGTGGCAAAAGAATGCGCAAACCGGCCGCCGCAAAGCCGGCCAAGGTGAAAGCCAAGGCTGTCACCAAGCCGGCCGAGCCCGCGATGGATGTCGCGGTCGGCCGCCGTATCCGCGATCTCAGGCGTGTCAGACAATTCTCGCTCGAGACCGTCGCGGCGCGCACCGACCTGTCGATCGGCTTCCTCAGCCAGATCGAGCGCGGCCTGTCGTCGCCATCGCTGCGCGTGCTGGCAACGCTCTCCGACGTGCTCGGCGTCGGCATGGCCGCTTTGTTCGGTGCGAGCCCAAGTCCAGACGGTGCCTCCGACCAGGTGGTGACGCGCGGGCTTCAGCGGCCGGAACTGAAACTCTGGCGCAGCGGAATTTCGAAGCAATTGCTGAGCGCTGCGGGCAGCGACAACCGGCTCAACCTGTTCCTGGTGCATATCGATCCCGGCGGCTCCGCGGGCGACGAACTCTATACCCATGACGGCGAAGAGGCCGGCCTGGTGCTCGAAGGCGAGATGATGCTGACGGTGGACAGCGAGACGTGGTCGCTGAAGACGGGCGACAGTTTTCGGTTCGCGAGCCGAAGGCCGCACCGGTTTTCCAATCCGGCCAGTGATGCGAAGGCTGTGGTGCTGTGGGTGAATTGCGTCACAGGGGCGGGGTAGCTTCTTTTCGCGCCGCGAGCGCAGTTCCAGTCCCGTCATCCTGAGGCGTTCGCGCAGCGAGCCTCGAAGGATGCACGGCCCCGATAGAGCCGGGTCGTCGCCCTTCGAGGGCCGCTGAAGAAGCGGCCACCTCAGGGTGACGTAGATGGAGTGAGTGCGCGATGCCTCTCCACCGTCATTGCGAGCGCAGCGAAGCAATCCAGACTGCCACCGCGGAAAGATACTGGATTGCTTCGCTGCGCTCTCAATGACGAGCAGATAGAGAATCACCCAAACCGATACTTGTACCGGTCCACCGTCAGCGCACTCACATCGACCTCCGGCTTCCTGCCCGACAGCATGTCCGCGAGCACGCGGCCGGAGCCGCAGGACATGGTCCAGCCGAGCGTGCCATGGCCGGTGTTGAGGTGGAGGTTGCCGTATTGCGTCGGGCCGATCACCGGCGGGCCGTCCGGCGTCATCGGACGCAGGCCGCTCCAGAACGTCGCCTTGGAGAGATCGCCGCCGCGCGGGAACAGATCGGTCAGCGAGTGATCGAGCGTGGCGCGGCGGGCGTCGTAGAGCTGGCTCGAATAGCCGGATATCTCGGCAGTGCCGCCGACGCGGATGCGATTGCCGAGGCGGGTGATCGCGACCTTGTAGCTCTCGTCCATCACGGTCGATTCCGGCGCGCCGGCAGCGTCCTTGATCGGCACCGTGATCGAATAGCCCTTCACCGGATAGACCGGCAATGAGATGCCGAGCGGCGCAACGAGCCGCGACGACCAGCTTCCGAGCGCGAGAACGTAGGCATCGGCCTGCAACGTGCCCGCACTGGTCACGACACCACTGACGCGCGCGCCGTCCGTGACGATGCGATCGATGCCGGTGTTGAACATGAAGCGCACACCGAGCGCTTCGGCATGCTTGGCCAGCGCCTGCGTGAACATGTGGCAGTCGCCGGTCTCGTCCTGCGGCAAGCGAAGCCCGCCGGCAAACTTCTCCTTCACGGCGGCGAGCGCCGGCTCGACCGCGATGCAGCCCTCCCGGCTCAGCACCTCGAAAGGAACGCCATACTGCTTGAGCACGGCGATGTCCTCACCGGTGCCATCGAGCTGCGCCTGGTAGCGGAACAGCTGCAGCGTGCCCTGCGAGCGCTCGTCATACTGGATGCCGATGTCGCGGCGCAGGTCGCGCAGGCAATCGCGGCTGTATTCCGCGATCGGGATCATCCGGCTCTTGTTGACCGCGTAACGCGCGCTGGTGCAGTTGCGCAGCATCTTGGAGAGCCAGACCCACATGACAGGGTCGAGCTTCGGCCGGATCACCAGCGGGCCGTGCTTCATCAGCAGCCATTTGATCGCCTTCACCGGCACCCCGGGGCCGGCCCAGGGCGACGAATAGCCGGGCGACACCTCGCCCGCGTTGGCGAAAGAGGTCTCCAGCGCCGGCTCGGGCTGACGGTCAACGACCGTCACCTCATGTCCGGCACGCGCAAGGTAGTAGGCAGAGGTGACACCGATGACACCGCTGCCGAGGATCAGAACTTTCACGCTTCGTCAAACTCCCGCGGCATCACGCTCGCCGCTGCAAGAACAAACTCCGCAACGGCGAGAGCAATTATCAGGCCACCCGCTTGATGGCGTCGCCGAGGATCGAGACCATATCGTCGATATGGCTCTTCTCGACGATGAGCGGGGGCGACAGCGCAAAGGAGTCGCCGCTCATGCGGAAGTACAGACCGCGATTGAAGCAATCGACCATGACGTCGTAACCGCGCGCGCCGACCGCACCGTCACGCGACGACAGCTCCACCGCGCCCATCAGGCCGCAATTGCGGATGTCGACGACGTTCGGCAGGCCCTTCAGCGAATGCAGCGCATCGCCCCAGTACCCGGCGATCGACGCACCGCGCGTCAGCAGGCCCTCGTCCTTGTAGATGTCGAGCGTCGCGATGCCGGCGGCGCAGGCGGTCGGATGCGCCGAATAGGTGTAGCCGTGGAACAGCTCCATCTGGTTCTCCGGGCCGACCATCAGGCCGTCGTGAACCTTGCGGCTCGCGAACACCGCGCCGCAGGGAATGGTGCCGTTGGTGATGCCCTTGGCCGTCGTCATCAGGTCCGGCGTGACGCCGAAGAAGTCGGCGGCGAACGGCGTGCCGAGGCGGCCGAAGCCCGTGATGACCTCATCGAAGATGAGAAGAATGCCGTGCTTGTCGCAGATCTCGCGCAGACGCTTGAGATAGCCCTTCGGCGGCGGCAGCACAGCGGTCGAGCCCGGCACCGGCTCGACGATGACGGCCGCGATCGTCTCGGCGCCATGCAGGCCGACCAGACGCTCGAGATCGTCGGCGAGCTCGGCGCCATGCTCAGGCTGATCCTTGGCGAAGGCGTTGCGGGTGAGATCGTGGGTGTGGCGGATGTGGTCGACGCCCGGCAGGTGGGTCGCAAACGCGCGGCGATTGGCGACCATGCCGCCGACCGACATGCCGCCGAAGCCGACGCCGTGATAGCCGCGCTCGCGACCGATCAAACGGGTGCGGCTCGCCTGGCCGTTGGCGCGGTGATAGGCGAGCGCGATCTTCAGCGCGGTGTCGACCGACTCGGAGCCGGAGTTGGTGAAGAAGACGCGGTCGAGGCCCTTCGGCGCGATCTCGGCGAGACGCTCGGCGAAGTCGAATGCCAGCGGATGGCCCATCTGGAACGACGGCGCGAAGTCCAGCGTCATCAGCTGGCGCTCGACGGCGGCGGCGATCTGCTTGCGGCCGTGGCCGGCATTGACGCACCAGAGGCCGGCGGAGCCGTCGATCACCTTGCGGCCGTCGACGGTGGTGTAGTGCATGCCCTCGGCCGAGGAAAACAGGCGCGGCGCCTTCTTGAACTGACGGTTGGCCGTGAACGGCATCCAGAACGAGTCGGTCTTGATAGTGTTCGGAATCTGATGAAGGGTCACGGGCCACGCTCCTCTGCTGACCGGATAGCAGAGGCACGGCTTCGGAAGCGCAACAAGTCCTTTTCTGGTCACCTGCAAGCCATTGATTTTACTGGGGCTGCCGGTCCATATTTGCGCGATCCGCAACACCTGCAACAGGGACCAGGGGCATGAGCGTCGACATCGGTGGACGGCTGCGATTCATCCGGGCGCACCACAAGCTGTCGCAGCGCGAGCTCGCCAAGCGCGCCGGGGTCACCAATTCGACGATCTCGCTGATCGAATCCAACCAGATGAACCCGTCGGTCGGCGCGCTCAAGCGCATCCTCGACGGCATCCCGATGGGGCTCGCCGAGTTCTTCGCGCTGGAGCCGGAGTCGCGGCGCAAGATCTTCTACCGCGCCGAGGAGCTGACCGAGGTCGGCAAGAAGCCGATCTCGTATCGCCAGATCGGCGACAATCTGTTCGGCCGCAGCCTGCAGATTTTGAAGGAGCGCTACGAGCCCGGCAGCGACACCGGGCGCGTTCACCTCGTCCATGACGGCGAGGAAGGCGGCATCGTGATCTCGGGCAAGCTCGAAGTCACCGTCGAGGACGAGCGCCGCATCCTCAATCCGGGCGATGCCTACTACTTCGAGAGCCGTCGCCCGCATCGCTTCCGCTGCGTCGGCGGCAAACCGTGCGAAGTGATCTCGGCCTGCACGCCGCCGACATTTTGATGCGTATCGACATTATCCGGAATCTTACGGAGTGCCCCGGTATCTTACGGACCTTGAGGCATCTCAATTTCCGCGCGTCGATCCTCTATATGTTGCGAACCCAAGCCGAGGAAACATTCCGGCGCCGCTTCATAACTGGGCTCGCAGATGAAGATTACGCTCGCCGATGCAGAGGCTGCGCTCGATGAGGTGCAGCGCGACACCGACAAGCTCCGTTCGCAGGAGTTGCGTCAGGCTATTGCCGACTACATTGAGACGCAGCGAGAAGCGCTGAAGGCGCTCCGCAAGAAACTGCATTAGCAGGACGCGGCGGAACGAGAAGATCTCGTCCCGCCTTTTTGCTCAACGCTGGGTCAGCAACTCCTCGATCTTGATCGGAAAGCGGCGGACACGCACGCCGGTCGCATGCCACACCGCGTTGGCGACCGCGCCGGCGCTTCCGGTGATGCCGATCTCCCCGACGCCCTTGATGCCGAGCGCATTCACATGCGGATCGTGCTCCTCGACCGTGATCACTTCGAGCGGCGGCACGTCCGCATTCACGGGGATGTGGTACTCGCCGAGATTGGCATTCATGATCCGGCCGCTGCGGCGGTCGGTGATGGCTTCCTCGTGCAGCGCGAAGGACATGCCCCAGATCATGCCGCCGAACAGCTGGCTCTTCACCAGATGCGGATTGACGATGCGCCCCGCAGCGAACGCACCGACCATGCGGGTGACGCGGACCTGGCCGAGCTCAGGATCGACCTTCACCTCCGCGAATACCGCACCGTGGGCATGCATCGCATATTCCTCCATCGCGGCCGGGTTCGGCGCGCCGGTGCCGCGGGCCTCGACCTCGGCGACGCCCGCGCGCGCGAGGATCTCGACGTAGCTCTCGCCGCGGGTCTCGTCATCGCGCCGGATCAACCGGCCATCGCGTGCGATCACGCCGGCATTGCCGGCACCGAACAGCGGCGAGCGCTCGTCGTTGGTGGCGAGATCGGCGAGCTTTGCGACCACGGCCGCACCGGCGCTATGGATCGCCGCACCCGCGGACGCCGTGTGCGCCGAGCCGCCGGCAATGCCGGCGTCGGGCAAGTCGGATGAACCGGCCTTGAACTCGACACGGTCGATGTCGAGCCCAAGTTCGTCGGCCGCGATCTGGGCGAGTGCCGTCCAGGCGCCCTGCCCCATGTCATGCGCGCCGATCTCCATCGCTCCGCTGCCGTCGCGGCGGAGCACCGCGCGCGCTTCGGCCTGGAACATCAGCGCCGGGAAGGTCGCCGTGCCCATGCCCCAGCCGACCAGGAGGCCGGCATCATCACGCATCTGCCGCGGCTGGAGCGAGCGCTTCGACCAGCCGAAGCGTGCCGCGCCCTGCTCGTAGCAGGCACGCAGCGCCTTCGAGGAGAACGGTTTTCCCGTGATCGGCTCGACCTCGGCATAGTTCTTCAGGCGGAAGGCGAGCGGATCGATGCCGCAGGCCCAGGCCATTTCGTCGATCGCGCTTTCGAGCGCGATCGAGCCGGTGGCCTCGCCGGGCGCCCGCATGAACAGCGGCGTCCCGGTGTTGACGCGCACGGCGTCATGCGAGGTGCGGATCGCCGGACTGGTGTAGAGCGTGTGCGAGGCATCCGCGGCCGGCTCGTAGAAATCGTCAAACGTGCTCGACACGGTTCTGGCGTGATGATCGAGCGCGGTCAGGCGCCCTTCGCCGTCCGTGCCGATGCGCAGCCGCTGACGCGTCGGTGCACGGTGACCGACCGGGCCGTACATCTGCTCACGGCGCAGCACGAGCTTGACCGGCTTGCCGACAAGCTTTGCCGCCATGATACCGAGGACCGGCGGACCAGCCATCAGCCCCTTCGAGCCAAAGCCGCCGCCGAGGAACGGGCTGCGGATGTGGATCTTGTCATGCGCGATGCCGAACAATTCGGCAACGCGCGCAAGCGACAGCATCAGACCCTGGGTCGGCATGTCGATCTGCAGACTGTCACCATTCCATGCGGCCACAATCGCATGCGGCTCCATGGCGTTGTGATATTGCGGCGGCGTTTCGTAAATCGCGTCGATCTGCTTCTCGGCCGCGGCAAGGCCGGCCTCGACATCGCCGAGGTGATTTTCGGTGGGGTTGCCGACGCCCACGACCGGCGGCACGAAACTCTCGCCGGCATCGAGGCCGACCAGCGCAGGCAGCGTCTCGTAGCGCGGCGCCAGCAGCATCGCGCCTTCGGTCGCCGCCTCCAGCGTCTCGGCGATCACGACGGCGATGGGCTGGTTGGCGTAGCGGACCTCGTCGCTTTGCAGGACTTCCATCCGGAACACGAACGGATTGGTCTTGATCTCCGGATCGATTGCGAGCTGCGGCTTGTGCTCAGATGTCATGACGTCAACGACGCCGGGATGGCGTTTGGCGGCAGCGACATCGAGCGAGGTGACGCGGCCTCGCGCGATGCTGGAGACGGCCATCACGGCAAACAGCATGCCGGGCGGATGATTGTCGGCGGCATAGGTCGCCTGCCCCTTGACCTTGAGGACGCCGTCGCGCCGGGTCAGGGGCTGGCCGATGTTCGAGCCGTGGCGCAGATGGGCGGGAGAGCTGGATAGATTGAGCTCAGGCATGGATGGCTCCGGACGTCGAGGCAAAGGGAGAGGCCGGCAGCGCGGGAATACGCGCGGGCGTACCGGCAGCGGCAAGGGTCAGCGCGCGCACGACGATGCGGCGTGCGAGCTCGATCTTGAAGGCGTTGTCGCCGGACGGTTTTGCGTCGGTGAGCGCGCGCCAGGCCGCTTCCTGGAAGGCATCTGCCGTGGGCGTAACGCCCTTGAGCACGTCTTCCGCGGCAAGAGCGCGCCAGGGCTTTGCGGCGACGCCGCCGAACGCCAGCCGCGCCTCCGCGATCTTGCCGTTCTCGATCCGCAACGCAGCCGCGGTCGAGACCACGGCGAACGCGTAAGACGTGCGCTCGCGAACTTTCAGATAGCGTGCATGTGCGGCAAAGCTGCGTGCGGCAGGCGGCAGGCGCACCGCGACGATGAGGTCGCCGGGCTCGAGCGCCGATTCACGCTCGGGCGTATGGCCCGGCAGGCGATGCAGCGCGTCGAGCGCGATCTCGCGGCGGCCGTTCCTGCCCTCGATCTCGACGACGGCGTCAAGCGCGACCAGAGGCACGCAGAAATCCGACGGATGCGTAGCGATACAGCTTTCGCTCCAGCCGAGCACGGCATGGGTGCGGTTCTCGCCCTCACGGGCGTCGCAGCCCGAGCCTGCCTCGCGCTTGTTGCAGTGGCTGGCGGTGTCGTAGAAATACGCGCAGCGCGTCCGTTGCAGCAAATTGCCGCCGACGGTCGCGGCATTGCGCAGTTGCGCGGACGCACCGGACAGCAGCGCTTCAGCGACGGCCGGGTAGGATTTCGCGAAGTTTGCGTCATGCGCGAGATCGGCGTTGCCCACCAGCGCGCCGATGCGCAACGATCCGTCAGCGAGAGTCTCGATCTGATCGAGCCCATCGAGATGCGTGACATCGACCAGACGATCCGGCCGGCTGACGCCGCCCTTCATCAGATCGAGCAGATTGGTGCCGGCGGCGAGATAGGCAGTACCCGGCTGAGCGGCCGCCGCGACGGCCTCGGCCACTGTGGCCGGCCTGATATAATCGAACGGTTTCATGCGGAGCGCCTCTGATTGGATTCATCCATGCCGGCCTGGGCTTCCAGCACGGCATCGACGATGCCGGCATAGGCGCCGCAGCGGCAGAGATTGCCGCTCATGCACTCGCGGATGCGCTCGGGATCGTTGCCGGCTTGCGCCTCTTGCATCATGCCGATCGCGCTCATGATCTGGCCGGGCGTGCAGAAGCCGCACTGAAAGCCGTCATGGGCGATGAAGGCCGCCTGCACGGGATGAAGCTGGTCGCCGCGCGCCACGCCTTCGATGGTGAGGATGTCGGCGCCATCATGGCTGATGGCGAGAGCAAGACAGGAGTTGATGCGCTTGCCGTCGACGAGAATGGTGCAGGCGCCGCACTGGCCGCGATCGCATCCCTTCTTGGTTCCGGTCAGATGGAGGCGCTCACGCAGGAGATCGAGCAGCGTGACGCGCGGATCGTCGAGGACGAAATCGCGCCGCGCACCGTTCACGGTGAGGCTGATGGAGTGGTTCATACAAGGCTCCGATCAGATATGGACATGAGTCATCGGCCAGCGCGCCACCTCCGTGGCCGCCGTCGATATGCGTTGGCCAGGCGGAACCCGGCCAACATCTCAAGGAAGATACGGAGGCACCCTCCGGTTAACAAGGGCTGCCCGAAAATATTTGGAATTCGTCGAAAGCCCGTGCGCATACAACGCGATGCAGCCTTGCTAGGGTTCAATCTAACCAATTCGTGATCTACATTACCGCCATGGACGACCAGACCGACCAAATTCGGAAGCCCCGCGCCGACGCCGTGCGCAATCGCGAGCGCGTGCTCGAGGCGGCGAAAATCGTGTTCAACGCGGGCGGTCCCGAGGCGAGCCTGGAAGCCGTCGCCAAACGCGCCGGCGTCGGCATCGGCACGCTCTATCGGCATTTTCCGACTCGCGAGGATTTGTTCGAGGCGGTGTACCGGCGCGAGGTCGAGCAGCTCAGCGAGCTCGCTGAGCAATTGAAGAATGCCAAGGACCCGGTCGACGCGCTGCGGCGCTGGCTGCGCTCCAATGTCGAATTCGTTGCCACAAAAAAGGGCATGTCGGCCGCGCTGGCGCTGACGTTCCAGAGCTCGTCGGAACTCGCGGCGTTCTCGATGGACCGGCTGACCAAGGCGATCGGCTCGCTGCTCGACCGCGCGGTCGCGGCCGGCCAGATGCGCGGCGATGTCAGCCCGGAGGATCTGCTCAGGGCACTCGTCGGCATGTGTTACATGCACGACCAGCCCGGCTGGCAATCCTCGGTACTGCGCATGCTCGACGTGTTCGTGGACGGGCTGCGGGTGCAGCCGGCCGGCAAGTCCGGCACCAAGACCAAGGCGCGCGCCGCCAAGCCCGCAAAGCCCGCGGTGAAACGGAAGCGATAGCACGCCGTATTTCGCTGAGGTCGTGCTAGGATTGGCATCGCCGGGATTTCAACGCGGAGCCTGTCATGCGCATCGCCGCCTTGCTCGTCGCTATCAGCGTTATCTTCAGCTCCGTCTCAGCACGCGCCGGCGACGTCTCGGCGGCGCAAGGCGTGATCAGCGCCCAGGAACAGGCTCTCGCGCGCGACGATGCTGCGGCGGCCTATTCCTACGCCGCACCGGCGATCAAAGAGATATTCCCCGCCCCTGATATCTTCATGTCCATGGTGCAAAACGGCTACGCGCCGGTCTACCGGCACAAGAGTTTTGAATTTGGCGAGAGCAGGAGCGAAGGCAACTGGATCTCCCAGCACGTCCACATCATCGACGCCAATGGCGAAGCCTGGGAGGCGCTGTACACGCTCGAGCAGCAGGCGGACGGCAGCTACAAGATCACCGGTTGCTCGCTGCTGAAGGTGGGACGAGAAGTCTAGGTCGCAAAACCCGGTCCCGTCTTGACCGCGTTCATCCGCGAGCGGATCAGCAGCGTCAAGACGATGCCGACATTGAGGGCATTCCAGGCCACCCCGTTCGCGAACGCTGCAGCGTAGGAGCCCGTCGCGTCGAAGATGATGCCCGACACCCAGCCGCCGAAGGACATGCCGAACACCGAGGCAAAGATCACGATGCCGACGCGGGTTGCGGCCTCGCCCGCCGGCATCGCCTCGCGCACGATGATGGCGTAGCTCGGCACGATGCCGCCCTGAAACAGGCCGAACATCGCGGAGATCAGATAGAGCGAAGTTAGGCTGTCGAAAAACAGATAGAACACCAGCGCAAAGCCCTGCGCCAGCGATCCGACCAGCAGCGTGCGGATGCCGCCGATCTTGTCGGCAAGGTAACCCGAGCCGATGCGGCTGACGATGCCGCAGGCCATCATCAGCGACAGCATCTCGGCGCCACGCGCCACGCCGTAACCGAGATCGCCGCAATAGGCGACGATGTGCACCTGCGGCATCGCCATGGCGACGCAGCAGGAGATGCTGGCGATCGAGAGCAGCACGGTCAGCGTGTTGGTCGAAAGCTTGAGATCGACCTGCGGCGGGCGCGCATTGGCGTGATTGCGGACCTTGTCGTCGCCCATCTGTGCGCGCAGGACCAGCACCAGGATCGTCATCAAGACCACGCAAACGAGGGCGATGCCGATATGCGTGGTGCGCCAGCCGATCGTCTGCATGCCCTCGCTGATGAGCGGCGGCCACATCGTGCCCGCGACGTAATTGCCGCTCGCGACGATGGTCACGGCAAGTCCGCGATAGCGCTCGAACCAGTGCGAGGCCTCCGCCATCAGCGGCGCGAAGGTCGCCGAGGTGCCGAGCCCGATCAGGAAATAGGCCGCGACGAACTGCCAGAGCTGGGTCGAGAGCCCCGCCAGCACGTTGGCAACGCCGATGAAAGCGATGCTGATCGCCATCGCCGGCACGATGCCGAACTTGTCGGTGATCTTGCCGGCGATCACGCCGCCAAGGCCGAAACCGAACATCATCAGTGTGAAGGCCAGCGACACAGCTGCTCGCGTGGCGGCGAACTCGGTCTGCACGACGGGAATCACCACGACCACCGCCCACATGCCGATGCCACCGACCGAACCGATCAGCAGCGCAAGCAACAGCCGCACCCAAGCCTGACGCGAATCAGGGGTGAATGAAGCCGGTCTCTGTCCTGGAAGATTTGGCGCGTGCACGGGCCGGACCATGTTCGCTGGTCGCCTTGGGGTCAAGCATCGTGCCGCGATATTGGGCATGCGCGGTGCACTGCGGTAAGAAGATGCTTGGCGAAGCCGCGCTTTGCCATTAGTTTGCAACCTGCGTGTGCAACATTGCCGCGCGAGGAGCCTGTCGGCGGAATGCTGTTGCGATTGACGCGATCGATGCGGATCAGGGTGGGGCGGATCATCGCCATCGCCTATCTGTTCTGCGTGCTCACGCCGGCAGCAGCCCTCGCCTGGGGCAGCGGCCCGGCGCCGTGCCTCGACGACGCACTCCTCGCCGATCTCGTGCCGGTGCATCACCAGATGCAGGCCGGCCACGTGCATGACGGTGTGTCGCATGACCACGCAGGCATGCACGCGCATCACCAGGCTGCTGCACAGGATGTGCCCGCCCAACATCACCATGACGGCAAGGCTGGCCCGTGCTGCGCGATGATGTGCGTGAGCGCGCTGCCGGCCGACCTGCCCGGCGTCGCCAAGCCGCTGCAGCCGGTCTCCGCCTGCGCGCCCGAGATCGTGGCCAGCCTGCACAGCGCGGCGCCGCCTCAGCACTACCGCCCTCCCATCGCCTGATCTGACACGACGACGTCAGGGCCGCACGCGCATCCGCGCGCGCGAACCTGTGGTCTCCACGACAGATCAGGGATGACTCATGCTTACGCTTTCCGGGGCGAAGTTCGCCGCCGCATCCGCGGCGCGTGGACGACACTTTCGATTCAATTGGCCGCTGCTGGCCGCAACCGCGTTGATATTGTCCGGCTGCATGCCGGCAACTGTGCCCGTGGCCGGCGCCGATCCGGCCGATCCGGCGGTGAAGCTCGCGCGCGTCGGCTATCGCTCGACGATTGCGCCCTACACCAGCCTGCGGCCTGCGACGCCGGGGCCATGGCGCGACCGCAACGACGCTGTCGCACCGCAGCCGAAGCAAGACCGGTAGGGGCGCGCCATGACGCATCATTTTGCGCGGGGCCTGCTCGTGCTCACTGCGCTGGGACTCTCCGGCTGCATGGCATTCTCGCCGGACGGAGGCATGACGACGGTCTCGGATCTCACCAGCCAGACCATCAACAAGGACGTCGCCTTCGTGCGAACGGCCGAAGGTGCGGAGGCCGTCAACGCGACCGTCCGCCGCTTGCTGGCACGCACGCTGACCACCGAGACGGCCGTGCAGATCGCGCTGCTCAACAACAAGGGACTGCAGGCGACCTATAACGGGCTGGCGCTGGCCGAGACCGAACTTGTCGAGCAGAGCCTGCCGCCCAATCCCGTGTTCTCGATCTCGCGCATCGCAGGCAATGGCGCGAGCGAGATTGAGCGCCAAGTGGTCGGCGACATCCTCGCGCTGGCCACGCTGCCGTTCCGCTCCGACATCGCCCGCGACCGTTTCCGTCAGGCGCAATTGCGCGCGGCGTTGGCGACGCTGCGGCTGGCTGCCGATGTCCGGCGCGCCTATGTCCGCGCAGTCGCCGGCAACGAAATTGTGGCGCTGCTCACCGACGCGAAGGCGACGGCGGAATCGACGGCGCAGCTCGCGGTCAAACTCGGCGAGACCGGTTCGATCAACAAGCTCGACCAGGCCCGCGAGCAGGTGTTTTATGCCGAGACCACGGCCGACCTCGCCACCGCGCGGCAGGCGGCAACGAGCGCGCGCGAAAGGCTCGCGCGCCTGATGGGGCTGTGGGACGGCGGCCTCGACTTCCGTCTGCCCGATCAACTGCCGCCGCTGCCGCGCCGGCCGCAAGCACTGCCCTCGATCGAGGCCGATGCGGTGGCCCATCGCATCGATCTTCAGATCGCGCGGCTGGAGCTGACGGCGCTGGCAAAGTCGCTCAATCTCACCGAGGCGACGCGCTTCGTCACGCTGCTCGACCTCGCCGGCATCTCCCGGCGCACCCAGGATCCCGAGGGCCCGCCGTTCCGCGAACGCGGTTTTGACGTGCAGTTCCAGATCCCGATCTTCGACGGCGGCGAGGTGCGGGTGCGGCAGGCGGCCGAGACCTACAATCTCGCCTTCAACCGCCTGACCGAGCGCGCCGTGAACGTCCGCTCCGAGGCGCGCGACGCTTATCGCGCCTATCGCTCGACCTACGACATCGCCAGCCACTACCAGCGCGAGATCCTGCCGCTGCGAAAGGTCATCACCGAGGAGATGCAGCTGCGCTTCTCCAGCATGCAGGTCGATATTTTCGCGCTTCTCACCGAAGCGCGGCAGCGCCTCGCATCGCTGCGCGGCGCGATCGATGCCAAGCAAAAATTCTTCCTCGCCCAGTCCGACCTCCAGACAGCCGTCAACGGCGGCGGCGCACCTGCGTCGGGCGGCGACACTTCAACCACCATCGCCGCGGCAGCGCCTGCCGATGGCGGTCACTGAGATGGAGGCCAACATGTTTTCCCGCCGAGGATTTTTGGGCACCGCCGCGCTTGCCAGCGCGTCAGCCGTCAGCGGCCGTGTGCAGGCCGCGTCCATTCCGGAAGCGCCTCACATGGACAAGGTGGTGATGCAGCCGCCGCTGCACCCGATCAGCGGCCCGGACTATCGCCCCGTGGTGACGCTGAACGGCTGGTCGCTGCCGTTCCGCATGAACGGCGACTGGAAGGAATTCCATCTCGTCGCCGAACCCGTGGTGCGCGAGTTCGCCGAAGGCATGAAGGTGAATCTTTGGGGCTATAACGGCCAGTCGCCGGGTCCGACCATCGAAGCGGTCGAGGGCGACAAGGTTCGCGTCTTCGTCACCAACAGACTGCCCGAATACACCACGGTGCACTGGCACGGCATGATCATTCCCAGCGGCATGGACGGTGTCGGCGGACTGACGCAGCCGCACATCCAGCCGGGAAAGACCTTCGTCTACGAGTTCGAGATGAAGAAGAGCGGGACCTTCATGTACCACCCGCATTCCGACGAGATGGTGCAGATGGCGATGGGCATGATGGGCATGGTCGTCGTGCATCCGCGCGATCAAAGCTTCCGGCCCGTCGACCGCGACTTCGTCTTCGTGATGAGCACCTATCGCGTCGATCCCGGCACATACCTGCCGCAGGTCAACGAGATGACCGACTTCAACATGTGGACCTGGAATTCGCGGGTGTTTCCCGGCATCGATCCCTTGCCGGTCAGGCTCGGCGACAAGGTGCGCGTGCGCATCGGAAATCTCAGCATGACCAACCATCCGATCCACCTGCACGGCCACAGCTTTGCGGTGACCTGCACCGATGGCGGCTGGATTCCGGAGAGCGCGCAATATCCGGAGACAACCACCGACGTGCCGGTCGGCGCGGTGCGCGTGTTCGACGTGCTCGCCGACAATCCCGGCGATTGGGCGTTCCATTGCCACAAGTCGCACCACACCATGAACGCAATGGGGCACGAGGTGCGCAACCTGATCGGCGTGTCGCGCAAGGATCTCGCCAGGGCGGTCGGCAAGCTCGCGCCCGATGCCATGGCGATGGGCTCGACCGGCATGGCCATGGGCAACATGGAGATGCCTGCGCCCGACAACACGCTGGCGATGATGACCGGCACCGGTCAGTTCGGGCCGATCGAGATGGGCGGCATGTTCACGGTGATGAAGATCCGCGAGGACCTCGCGCGCGACGATTACCGCGATCCCGGCCCCTACCAATTCCCGCAAGGCACCGTCGCCTACGAGGTCACGCCGCCGGCCGCCGAGCCGGCGCGGCAGCAAGGCGCGCCGATGAAGAACAAGAAGATGTGAGCGTTTCGATGAACCACCACCAACTGGAGAACAAGATGAAGAAGACGATCAAACTCGGACTTGCGCTGGCTGCGCTTTCCACTGCGCCCGCGTTTGCCCACGACCAGCACGGGCACGGGACCTTTTCGGCCGGCGAGCCCGGCGATCCCAAAAAGCCCGCGCGCACGATCGAGATCCTGCTGAACGAGATGGACTACGCGCCCGCCAGGATCGAGGTCAAACGCGGCGAGCAGATTCGTTTCGTGCTGCGCAATGTCGGCAAGGAGGACCACGAATTCCTGCTCGCCACCACGAAGGAGAATCTCGCGCATGCCGTGGAGATGAAGAAGCATCCGCATATGGAGCACGACGATCCCAATGGCGTCAGGCTCGCACCGAACAAGACGGCCGAGATCCTCTGGAAGTTCAGCAAGGCCGGCACGTTCGAATTCTCCTGCCTGATTCCCGACCATCGCGACTACGGCATGGTCGGCCACGTCACCGTGAAGTAACGAGGAAGACGCCCATGAACCGCACCATCCGTATCGCCGCAGCGCTGGCGCTGACCGTCGGTCTTGCCGCGGAGGCCTTCGCAGCCCAGGGCGCCGCGATCAGCGGCGAGGTCAAGAAGATCGACGAGGGCGCCGGCAAGATCACGCTCAAGCACGGACCGGCGAAAAGCCTCGGCATGGATGAACCCATGACCATGGTCTACCGCGTCAAGGACCCCGCTTTGCTCAAGCAGGTGAAGGTCGGCGACAAGGTGACCTTCGAGGCCGAGGAGGCGGCCTCGGGGTATACGGTGACGACGATGCAGAAGGCGAAGTAGGGCTACGTCCTCGGCAGCTGATTTCGGCGCCAAACGCTTCCACAACGTCATGGCCGGGCTCGTCCCGGCCATCCACGGCTTGGGCGCGACATGAAGAACGTGGGGATCCCCGGGCCTTCGCCGCGCCGAAGCGGCTTGGGCCGCGCAGGCGGGACAAGCCCGGGCATGACGACTTCGTCCCTGCCAGGTGCCCGAAACACCCCGGTCTGACCTCCTGCCGCACCCTCCGTTAACCCTTTGCTAACCATACACCCGGCAAGAATTGCCGAGTGAAGTCGAGTGTCGTCAGCCGCGTAGAACGGGAGGTCCCCCGTGGACGCCAGTGCGGTGCCTCACTTTCGAAACGGCGGCCCTTCGGCCGCCGCGCAGACATTTGGGGCGCGCGGACGGCAGTCGCGCGGGGGAGCAGCTACCATGGTCGACGTCACCGCGGGACAGGGCGTAGGCAGCACGAACGCCGGCTTCCCCACCCTCACCGAGATCGGCAACATCCTCAAGCGCGGCGATATCGCGCTGGCGCTCGGCGTCCTCACCATCCTGGTGGTGCTGATCCTTCCGCTGCCCGCGATCGTGCTGGACCTGTTCCTGGCGATCTCGATCACACTCTCGATCCTGATCCTGATGACGTCGCTGTTCATCCAGGCGCCGCTGGAATTCTCCGCCTTCCCGACCGTCCTGCTGATCTCGACCATGCTGCGCCTCTCGCTCAACATGGCCTCGACCCGCTTGATCCTGTCGCACGGGCACGAGGGCACGGATGCCGCCGGTCACGTCATCGAGGCCTTCGGCAGCTTCGTGATGGGCGGCAATTTCGTCATCGGTATCATCGTCTTCGCCATCCTGATCATCGTCAACTTCGTCGTCATCACCAAGGGTTCGGGCCGTATCGCCGAAGTCGCCGCCCGCTTCCACCTCGACGCCATGCCCGGCAAGCAGATGGCGATCGACGCCGACCTCTCCGCCGGCCTGATCGACGAGAAGGTCGCCAAGCAGCGGCGCAAGGACCTCGAGGACGAGAGCGGCTTCTTCGGCGCCATGGACGGTGCCTCCAAATTCGTCCGCGGCGATGCCATCGCGGGCCTTTTGATCGTCTTCATCAACATCGTCGGCGGCATGATCATCGGTGTCGCGCAGCAAGGCCTCTCCTTCGCCGATGCCGGGCGCAGCTACACGCTGCTGACCGTCGGCGACGGCCTCGTCACCCAGGTGCCGGCGCTGATCGTTTCGACCGCGGCCGGCCTGCTCGTCTCCAAGGCCGGCGTGTCCGGCGCCGCCGACAAGGCGCTGATGAAACAGTTCTCCGGCTATCCGCAGGCGCTGGCGATGTCCGCGGCGGTCATGCTGGTGCTGGCGGCGCTGCCGGGTATCCCGACCATCCCCTTCCTGGCGCTCGGCGGCGGCGCCGGTGCGCTCGCCTGGCACGCCCGCAACCGCAACCGGGCGACTGCCAGGGCTGACGAAGTTGCAAAGACCGCACCCGCTCCGGGAACGCCGGGTTCACCTGGCGCCGCTGCGGCCGAAGAGCCGATCTCCGCCGCGCTCAAGATCGACGATCTCAAGATCGAGCTCGGCTATGCGCTACTGCCGCTCGTCAACGGCCCTGATGGCACCGACCGCCTCACCGAGCAGATCAAGGCGCTGCGCCGCTCGCTCGCGATCGAGATGGGCTTTGTGATGCCCGCCGTGCGCATCCTCGATAACGTCCAGCTCGAAGCCAACACCTACATCATCAAGATCAAGGAAGTGGACGCCGGCACCGGCAAGATCTGGCCGAACCAGTTCATGGTCATGGACCCCGGCGGCAGCCAGGTGCAGGTGCCCGGCATCCATACCACCGAGCCGACCTTCGGCCTGCCCGCAACCTGGGTCGATGCCAGCCTCAAGGAAGAAGCCTCGCTCAAGGGCTACACCGTCGTCGACGCCGCGACCGTGCTCTCGACCCACCTCACCGAGCTGCTCAAGGCCAACATGTCGGACCTGCTCTCCTACGGCGAGGTGCAGAAGCTGCTCAAGGAGCTGCCGAAGGAGCAGGGCGAACTGGTCAAGGACATCGTGCCGGGCCAGGTCACGGTCTCCGGCATCCAGCGCGTGCTGCAGCTGCTGCTCGCCGAGCGCATCTCGATCCGCGACCTCTCGACCATCCTGGAAGGCATCGCCGACTCGCTCGCCTTCTCGCGCAATCCCGCGACCATGGTCGAGCATGTCCGCGCCCGCCTCGCGCGGCAGATCTGCGCGCAAAACACCTCCTACAGCGGTTATCTGCCGCTGATCGCGCTGTCGGCGCGGTGGGAACAGGCCTTCGCCGAATCCATCATCGGCCAGGGCGAGGAACGCAGCCTCGCGATGCAGCCCTCGAAGCTGTCGGAATTCATGACCGGCGTGCGCGAGGCCTTCGAGCGCGCCGCGCGCGAAGGCGAGGCGCCGGTGCTGGTCACGTCTGCGGCAATTCGTCCCTTCGTACGCTCCCTCGTCGAGCGGTTCCGGGCCCAGACGACGGTGCTGTCGCAGGCTGAAATCCACCCCAGGGCGAGATTGAAAACGGTCGGAAGCATCTGATTTGCCTTAAGAAGCCGTATGTTTTTCGGCCACAGGCAAATGGTTTTTGAGTTCCTGGCGCCTTGTCGACCAAATGCAAACAAGGCGCCTCGCAAGCACATTACACCTTTGAAATAATTATATAATCGCACGATTGAGGGGTCGCTTTCGATCGCGATCTTTCACGTCCTGTCACGCTCTTGTGATCGCCCCTTGGGAACGAATCCCCCCAATACTAGGTTGTTGAGGACCGGAAGCATGAACCTCCCCCAACAGGGTAGCGACTACTTCGGGTAGATGGCGGCAGGAGCCCTCCATGAACCACTCGATTTACAGCGCTGATCGCTCGACCCACTTGAAAATCGTGGTCGTAGCCCTCGTCGCCGGCATCGCGGTGGCAGGCTTCGGCATCACGGCAGCGCGCACGGGTTCGGACGAAGGCCTGACCCAGACCGCCCGCGTCATCAAGGCCGGCAAGCCGGTTGTTATCACCAGCTCGAACGCATCCCTCGTTCGATAAGGAGATTTGACGAGTTTTGTGAATTCACGCGGCTCTTTACCAGCCCCCCAAAGTCGCCACGTGGATATGTAGACGACCCCAACCCCAAGTCGACTACGGAAAGCGCCCGCCCCCCACGGGCGCTTTCTCATGTCTGGGCTACCTCGTCATTGCGAGCGTAGCGAAGCAATCCAGACTGTCGCCGCGGAAAGATTCTGGATTGCTTCGCTACGCTCGCAATGACGGAGCAATTGGCGCAGCCGCGATCCTCCAACCAGCCCCGATCAAATTCTACCGCGCCCCATAAGTCGGCGGCGGCGCCTGGACCGTCGGTGCTGCCGCAGCGAAGAGCTCGGCCTTGCTACCGGTGAGCGGCGGGTAGATGCGCTTGCAGTTGATGGTCTGCTTGGTCGCCTTTGCGGCCGCGCCAGTGGTGCGAACCTCGCGATCCCACCCTTCGGTATAGAGCGCGCCCCAGCCGCCGAGGTCGAGCACGGTCACGTACCAATCGATGCGCAGCGGCAGCATCGGCAGCCCCGCCAGATCGGCTACGACGTTGTGACCGGCGAAGCGGCCCATGGGACGGGCGAACTGGCAGGACATCACCGTCGGGTGCAGTCCATCGACCACGCTCGAGGCGACATCGCCGGCGGCGAACACGCCCGGCACATCGGCCACCCGCATGAAAGGATCGACCAGCAGGCGGCCGAGGCGATCGCGCGCGCCCGCGAAGCTCTCGGCCAGCCGGCTCGCGCGCATCCCGGCGCACCAGATCACGGTCTGCGCCGGGATGAATTCGCCCGAGCTCAGGTGCATGCCGGCGGCCTCGACGGACACGACGCGCACGTCAAGCCGCGTCTCGACGTCGAGCGAGGCCAATGCCGTCTCGATGACAGGACGCGCATGCGCGCCGATGGTGGCGCCGACCGCAGGGTTGGGATCGACCAGGACGATGCGGCGGCTGCCGGTGATGCCGGCACGCGCCAGCCTGTCCGGCATCTCGGCCGCGACCTCGATGCCGGTGAATCCGGCGCCGACCACCACGACCGTCGAGCGCCCTGGCGATGGCGCGCTGTGTCCGAGCGAGACGAGATGATTTTCGAGGATGAGCGCGGCGGCATAGGTATCGACATCGAAAGCATGCTCGGCAAGGCCGGGGATGGCGGGACGCATCACTTCGCTGCCGAGCGCCAGCACCAGGCGGTCGTAGCTCAGCGTCTCCTCGCCGCCGCTCGTGACGAGAGAAATCTCGCGCCGAGCCGGGTCGATGGCTTCGACCTCGCCAATGCCATGAGTGACGCCGATCGGATCGAGCAGTTGCGGCAACGGCAGCGCGACCTCGCTGAGGTCGGCCTCGTAATTGCGCACCCGGATGTTGTGATAGGGATTGCGATCGACGACACGGATCTCGACGTCACGGCCGGCCGCGCCGATCTCGTCGCGCTTGCGCGCGGCGCCGATGGCCGCCCATAGACCCGCAAACCCGGCGCCGAGCACGACGATACGCGCCATGTCCGTATACTGCCTTGTCCAAGAATTCCGGCGAACTGCCCGCGCGGGCAGATATAGCTCATTCGACCGGATCGACCAACTGCGGCGGCGCCGCTCCGCTGCATAAAATCGCGGCTCAGGCCTCGCGCAGCTCCGACGGCGTCGCGCCAAAACGCTTGCGGAAGGCGCGGTTGAAATAGGACAGGTCGGAGAAGCCCGAGGAATGCGCGATGTCGCTGATCTTGCGCGCCCTCGCGCGGGGATCGCCGAGCAGCTTGCGTGCCAGCAGCAGGCGCTGCTCCAGCACGAATTCGGTGAAGGTCGTGCCGGCCTGCTCGAACAAGCGTTGCGCCTGGCGCGGGCTGAGCCCTGAGCGCGTCGCGATCTCGGACAGACAGAGATCGTTGCGGCCGAGCGCGGCCATCACGTCGGCACGCATGAGATCGAGACGGGCCGCCGCATGTCCGCGACCGCGCGCAAGGCTTGCATGCTCCGCATCGGTGCCGAGCAGCAGGCCGACGAGATCGATCACGTGCTGCGCGGTCAGGCGCTGGCCGACGGCGTCGAGATGCGGCGCATGATTGGCGGCGAGTGCGTGGTAGCGGAAGATCGTCTCGGCCACCGCGCCATCCGAGAGCACTTGCGACAGCTTGTCCTCGGCACGCGGATTGATGTCGAGCAGCGCGCGGCGCGGCATGCGGATGCTGGTGAAGCGATCTTCCTGGGTGTGGCCGACGGTGCCGGTGACGCCCATGTCGACGAGCACCATCTGCGCGGGCGCAAGTTCGACGGTGTGGCCGTTCTGCCCGACGCGGACGAGACCCGCATGCGCGGCGATCAGGACCAGATCGTCGCTGCCGTCGGCCAGATGGCTCTGCGTGCGCGAATATTGCGCGGAGGCACCTTCGGGAATGGCCAAAGCGATATTGTCGACTACGCTGACCTGGAGCCGGCAATCGATGCTGTCGCCATGGCTCGGCCCGACGTCGAGGCCGCAGGGACCGAAGGCCCGCTCGCGCCAATGTTCGAAGGCCGGACCATGCGGAAGGCCCGCATATTGGTGGACGAAGATGCCCGGCGTCTTAGCTGCATCCATCTGACTTCTAGCCCCTTTTCCGGCGCCATGATGTGCGGCGCCGACTGCAAATTCCGGGCATTTGACGCCGCGGATTGCGGGGAGGTTCAAAGCGGGAGTGGATTCGGCGGGACTTGTCGGGTTGCGACGGCTGGACGGACCTTGGCGACGGTCGAGCGCCGTGTGCGCTCCATCCGGGCTACGGCGCTACGACACCTACTTCTTCGCGGGCGCCTGTGGCTGAGACGGCGGTACGGTCTCGATCAGCTTGCCGGAAAACACCGGAGCCGAGGTCGGTTGGCCGTTGGGCGAGCCGCCGGCCTGCTCGACGGTGACGGCGTAGGTCGCACCGTTGACGACCTCGGGATCGAAGGAGCCGAGCACCGGGCGCGCGGTGAAATCGCCCGCGCCAATCACGCCGAGCGAGCGCGGACGCGGCAGCTTGTCGGAGATCAGCCAGAGCTCGAAGCTCTTGCCGGCCTCCGGTGTTGCGCCGACCTTGCGCACGGTAAAATTCCGCGTCGCGCCGTCGACCGTGAGGATGAAGGCGGGACCGCCGCCCTGGCCCTGCAACAGCGCGACATATTGCGCAGCAGCCGTGAGCGGCGCCGGCGTCTTCACTTCCACCGTCTGGATGCGCGGCGCCGGACGCAAGCCGCCCGGCAGCGCATCGGGCTGGAAGATCTGAAGCGACAGCGTCACCAGCAGCGCAGCCGCAAGCGCCCCCACGGCGGAGGCGATGGTGCGCCAGCGTTTCACGCGGCTCTCGAGCCGGATGACATTGCTGTTGTCGGCGACCGGCGCCGGCGGCGCGCGCGCGACGTCAGGATCGGGCGCATGCACCTGCGGCATGAATATCGGCGCGATGTCAGGAAGCGCATCGGGTGCCGGTCGCGCCGTCCCGGGCTGCTCTGCTTCGGAAGGCTGCAGCTCCGGTTGCGGCGCGACGTCCGGTGCCAGCTCAGGCGGTGCAGCTTCGATCGAGGAGGACTCCGGCACAGGTGGCGGCGGCGGCGAAGCTTCCGGCGCAGGCGTCTCCTGCGCAAAGTCCGTCCGCGCAAGCTCGGACCGGATGTTCTCCCACACGATCGGACGCGGCTCGACCGAGCCGACCATCTGGTTGAGGACGCCGAGCCGGTAAGCCCAGGCCTGCACGACATCGGCGAACGCCTTGTCCACGGCCATCATGGTCTCGACCTGCGCGCGCTCATCGGCGTCGAGCGTACCGAGCGCATATTCCGCGGCGAGCGCGATATGGTCCTCCGTGTAGGCCATCACTTGCAGTCCAGAACCACCCTCACAATGCAAGCCCTCATAGTCCGAGGCACTCGCGGATATCCAACATGCTGCGCCGGAGCCACGTCTTCACCGTGTTGACGGGCGCGGCGAATTTTTCCGCCAATTGCTCGCGGCTCCAGCCGTTGTAATAGGCGAGAAGCACGAGCCTCTGACGATCCGGCTCGAGCCGGCCGATACATTCCAGGAGCCGCTTCAACTCCTCGGTCATCTCCCTCCGCGCCAGCGGATCGGGGCTGTCGGCAGCGACTTCCATCGCCTGCGGCTCTTCCTCGATGGAGACTTCCGTCTTCTTGCGCACGATGTCGATGGCGCGGTTGCGCGCGATCGATGCCATCCATGTGATCGGCGACGACAAGGCCGGATTGAACTGGCCGGCGCCGTTCCAGATCTTGACGTAGGTCTCCTGAATGACCTCCTCTGCGAGATCCTGTCGGCGCAAGATACGGAGCACGACGCCATAGAGTTTCGCGCGCGTGGCGACGTAGAGGCGCTCGAACGCGGCCTGATCGCCCCTGGCGACCTCCCCAATCAGCCCGACCAGCTCTGCTGGCGTCAGCATTCAGCCCCCCACGCACGGCCTGTCGCGTTCGGCGCAGGCCCTGGCACTCCGCTACCATAGCGCGCGGCAAAGCCCATCACCAAGGGGCGGCACGCCACACTGTGGATAGCAAACGCGAAACCCGGACCTTGCGGGTCCGGGTTCGACGAATTCTCGGCTGTTGGACCGCTGGCTGCGCCGTCAGGCGACGGCGCCGATCCGGGCGCGCATCAGGCCGATGCTGTCGAGGTCGGCCTGCTCGCGGGCGTTTTCTTCGGCGCGCTCACGGGCCTGGTCACGCTCGTCGAGGAGCTCGACCTTCTTCAGTTCCTCGAAGGCTTCGGCCAGCGCGGCCTTGGCTTCGTCGAGCTGGCCCTTCAGTTCGTCGGCCGAGCGGGTCAGGTTCTCGCGGCGCTGAATCGCGGCCTTGGCATAGGTCGGATAAGCGAAGTGCGAGGGATCGTTGATCCCGGCACGCTCCTGCTCGGTCGTGATCTCGCGTTCAAGATCGGTCGACATCCGCTGGAAGTCGGCGATCATGGTCTCGATCTGGGTGACCCGGCGGCGCTTCTCGTCGACCTGAAATTTCTTCAGGCGGATGAGGGTATCACGTGACTTCATCGACTCATACTCCCCAGAAGTCCCCTGGCTGCACGTGGGACGTCACCGGTCTCCCCACAGGCCCGATTGAGGCCAAGACCGGCTCTGCTACTCTGTGAGAGCGGATGATGACCTGACAAAGTTAGCGTTCCGTTTCCAAATCACCGAGGATTTGCGCCAACTGGCGGTAGCCGTCCGCCAGTGATGCATTTTCGTCCTTGCGCTGGCGCAGGAACGCCTCCAGCGGCTCGTGCAGCCGGATCGCCTCGTCCACCTCGGGGCTGGAGCCGGCCCGGTAGGCCCCGAGCCGGATCAATTCCTCCATGTCGGCATAGGTCGCCATCACCTGGCGGGCCCGCTGGATGGTCGGCCAGAACTGCGGATCGGCCGATTTCGGCATGGTGCGGGAGACGGATTTGAGGATGTTGATGGCGGGGTAGCGGCCGCGCTCTGCGATCGAGCGCTGCATCACGATATGGCCGTCGAGGATGCCGCGGACGGCATCCGCAATCGGCTCGTTATGGTCGTCGCCGTCGACCAGCACCGTGAAGATCGCGGTGATCGCGCCCTCGCCCAGGCCCGGCCCCGCGCGCTCCAGAAGCTTCGGCAGCTCGGTGAACACAGTCGGCGTATAGCCCTTGGCGGTCGGCGGCTCGCCGGCGGACAGGCCGATCTCGCGCTGGGCCATGGCGAAACGCGTCACCGAGTCCATCAGGCAGAGCACGTCCTTCTCTTCATCGCGAAAGTATTCGGCCACCGCGAGCGTGAGATACGCCGCCTGGCGCCGCATCAGCGCCGGCTCGTCGGAGGTCGCGACCACCACGACCGAGCGCGCCAGGCCCTCCTCGCCGAGATCGTCCTGCAGGAATTCCTGGACCTCGCGGCCGCGTTCGCCGATCAGCCCGATGACGCTGACCGCGGCATCGACGTTGCGCGCGAGCATCGACAGCAGCACCGATTTGCCGACGCCGGATCCTGCGAAAATGCCCATGCGCTGGCCGCGGCAGCAGGTGAGGAACGTGTTCATCGCGCGCACGCCGAGATCGAGCGGGGCGCCGACACGCTTGCGCGAATGCGCCGGCGGCGGCGAATTGCGGTATGGCATCGGCGCCGGGCCCTGCGGCAATGGCCCCTTGCCGTCGATCGGTTCGCCCAGCGCGTTGACGACGCGGCCGAGCCAGGCCGATGACGGACGCACTTGATTGGCGGCATTGGCGATGACGGCCTTGCAGCCGCGGCGCACCCCGTCCAGGCCGGCGAACGGCATCACGACAGCGTTGTTGCCGGAGAAGCCGATCACCTCGCAGGGAATGGAACGGTTCGCGCCGGTCTCGATCACGAGCCGCGCACCGACCGACATCGCGTGAATGGGTCCGGCCACTTCGACCATCAGGCCGCGAACGCCGACCACGCGGCCATAGATGTTGACGCCGTCGATGTCGCCGATCTGTTCGGCAAGGGCCTTCATCAGGAGCGCGCCTTCAATGGGAGGACCTTCATAAGGTGATCGCCTTCGATCCCGGGCTTCATGGCGAAAGACTTAAGTTTCGCCATATTTCTGAACGGCGCTTAACTTCGTGTTTACCCGCATCGTTAATCATTGCGTCACTGTCTTTGTGACTGAGCGTGACTCCCCTTCAGAAGAAGGCTGAGTCGCGGGAGTCGGTTAGGCCCGTCTCTTAAAGTGGAACTTGAACTGTACGGGGTGACGAAAGCTGCTTCGCGCGCAAGACCTTAGGGCGATTCGACAAAAATTGCACCGGGGGGACTTGCGTTCCAGAATCAGAGTTTGTTAACCATCTGTTGTCAGGATCCGAATCAGTTGTTCAAAGGCGTTTTGTTGAGTGCCGCGAATGCGGCCGACCTGACGCCCAGGAGCGGCGACTATGGGGAACTGGCATGCGCGTTTTGCTGATTGAAGATGACAGCGCCGTCGCGCAGTCGATCGAGCTGATGCTGAAGTCTGAGAGCTTCAACGTCTACACGACCGATTTGGGGGAAGAAGGCGTCGATCTCGGTAAGTTATACGATTACGACATTATTCTTCTCGACCTCAACCTGCCCGACATGTCCGGCTACGACGTGCTCAAGCAGCTTCGGGTCTCCAAGATCAAGACACCAATTCTGATCCTCTCCGGCCTCGCCGGCATCGAGGACAAGGTCAAGGGTCTCGGCGTCGGCGCCGACGACTACATGACCAAGCCTTTCCACAAGGACGAGCTGGTGGCCCGCATCCACGCGATCGTGCGCCGCTCCAAGGGTCACGCCCAGTCGGTCATCCAGACCGGCGACCTCGTCGTCAACCTCGACACCAAGACGGTGGAAGTCGGTGGCCAGCGCGTGCATCTGACCGGCAAGGAATACCAGATGCTGGAGCTCCTCTCGCTCCGCAAGGGCACGACCCTCACCAAGGAAATGTTCCTCAACCATCTCTATGGCGGCATGGACGAGCCCGAGCTGAAGATCATCGACGTCTTCATCTGCAAGCTCCGCAAGAAGCTCGCCAACGCTTCCGAGGGCCGCAACTTCATCGAGACCGTGTGGGGCCGCGGCTACGTGCTGCGCGAGCCGCACGAGCACGAAGAGCGCATTCCCGCCTGATCCCTAAGTTTACGTCGCGAGCCCCCGGGGCTCGCTCCTCCCAGCCTGGACCCCGCCGCAAATGGCGGGGTTTTGTTTTTTGGGGACGCCAACGCGGCCTCATCGTCCTTGCGCCATTGAACCGCTATCCTCCCCCCGCCGACGAATGGTCGCTGCACGATGGGGGAACGATGATCCTGCAATCACTGGCCGGCCTGCCTGCCTTCCTGGTCTATTTCTGCACCGGCCTGATCGCGATCGTGGCGTATCTGTTCGTCTACACCCGCATCACTCCGCACAATGAGTTCCAGCTCATCCGCGACAACGAGCCGGCCGCCGCGATCGCGCTCGGCCTCAGCCTGCTCGGCTTCGTGGCGCCATTGGTCAGCGCGATCGCGCATTCGGCCAATGTGCTGGACTGCCTGATCTGGGCGGTCATCGCGTTGATCGTGCAGATCATCGTGCTCTTTCTGGTGAAGGTCCCGGTGCCGAACCTGTCGGCGCGGATTGCCGCAGGCGAGCTTGCGCCGGCGATCTGGCTCGGGCTGTCCTCGCTCGCGGCGGGCCTGTTGAACGCCGCTTGCATGATCTACTGACATGGCCAAACCCTCCAAAAAGGAGTTCGGCAAGCGCCGGCCGGCGCCCGTGGCGCCGCCATCGGGGCCGCCGGTGAAGCGCTCCGGCCATGTCGCGCTGCTGGTGATGGGCACGATCGCGGTCGGCACCACCGCCTACACGCTGATGCCACGGCAGCACTGCGAGCCCTCGCCCGGAGCCGTGCCGGGCCAGACGACCACGACGTGCAGCAGTAGCAGCAGTTCATCGGGCGGCAGCGGCGGCAGCAGCTCGCGCTGGTCGTCGCGATCGAGCTTCTTCAGCAGCGATTCCTCGAGCCATTCCTCATCGGGAACCTCTTCGGACTCAGGCTCCAGCAGCGTGAGCCGTGGCGGCTTCGGCTCGTTCGGCCATGGCTTCTCGGGCGGCGGCTGATCCATGCGACGCATCGTCTGCCCCGAGCGCGACGACTGGCGGCAGACCGCCGAGCAATGCGGCTTCGCCTTCCACACCATCGACGGCGAACGCTATTGGGACGAGAGCGCCTATTACGCCTTCACGCTCGACGAGATCGAGCGCGGCATCGAGACGCCGACAGCCGAGATCGACGCGATGTGCCTGGAGCTTGCCGGCCGCGTGATCGGTGACGAGCGCTATCTGCGACGCTTGAAGATTCCGGAGGCGTTCTGGAGCTTGATCGCCGAGAGCTGGAAGCGCGACGATCGCAGCCTCTATGGCCGGCTCGATCTGAAGTTCGACGGACAGTCGCCTGCAAAGCTGCTCGAATACAACGCGGATACGCCGACCTCGATCTTCGAGGCTGCGGTGTTTCAATGGACCTGGCTCGAACAGGCGATCGAACGCCGCATCATTCCGGCGCGCGCCGACCAGTTCAACTCCATCCACGAGCGGCTGATCGCGGCTTGGAAGGAGATTGCCGCAGGCCGCCATGTCCATCTCACCGGCACCACCGGCAACGAGGAAGACGCCGGGACACTCGCTTATCTCGAGGACACCGCGCGCCAGGCGGGTCTCTCGACCAGGCTGCTCGACATCGAGGAGATCGGCTGGCGCGACGAGCCTGGCGGCTTCGTCGATCTCGACGACGGCGATATCGCGTTCGCCTTCAAGCTCTATCCCTGGGAATGGATGTTTCACGACGCCTTCGGCGCCAAGCTGATGAGTGCGCCGACACGCTGGATCGAGCCGCCGTGGAAGGCGGTACTCTCCAACAAGGGCATTTTGCCGCTGCTCTGGGAGATGTTTCCGAACCATCCCAATCTGCTGCCGGCCTTCTTCGAGGACGATGCGCGGGCAGCCGAGCTCGGCAGTTCCTACGTCCGCAAGCCGCTGCTGTCGCGCGAAGGCGCCAATGTCACGCTGGTGTCCGGAGGCACGCCGCTCGACGAGCAGGCAGGCCCCTACGGTGCAGAAGGTTTCGTGCGGCAGGCGCTGTCGCCGCTGCCGAACTTCTCGGGCTTCTACGTGGTGGTGGGAAGCTGGCTGGTGAGGCACGAGCCGTGCGGCCTGTCGATCCGCGAGGACGAGAGCCCGATCACGGGTAACCGCTCGCGGTTTCTGCCGCATGCGATTTTGTGAAATGCGCTCGCGACCTCATCGGAACGGGACGCGAGCGCAGAGACTTGCGTGCTTACTCAGGGTGTCTTGACGATGAATCTCCCGTCGTAGAGGCCCGCGCCCTTGAAGCCGGCTTGCGCACTTTCGAAGCCGCCCGTGCCCGTCGCGTTTGCATACGCCCCGGTGCCCGACAGGATCGTGTATTCGCCTTTCGCCCGACCATCCTTGATCGCGCCGGCGTAGCGCGCCGTGATCGAGGATCCGTCGTCGAAGGTGTAGGTGCTGTAGCCGTAGATGGGTCCTGAGCCCTTGATCAGGTCGGCGGAGTGGACGAAGTCCTTCACCGCAACGCGGCCGTCCTTGAAGAAGGCAACGCCAAACATTTTGCCAGACATGACCGTCTGACCTTCGACGTTCGCGACCTCGGTGACCTTTAAGTCCATCGGCTTGGTGACAAGCTTGAATTCGAGGACCTGCTCGCCAGCGAGAGCAGTGGCGGGCAACGAAAGCGCCGCCAACAAGAAATACGAGGCACAAGACATTCGCATGGTATGTCCTCCTCAGTACAATTCATGATGGAATGGAATCCCGCCTCCGTTCGGCGGGACCATCGCCAGCATAGCACAACCGTCAGATGCTGATCAGGGGCGCGATTGCATTGCATCGCGGCACGAGCTCTATTGCGCGGTAGTCGAGTAATCCGCAATGCTCAAACGCGTGTGAAGCGTCACGCACTCTGACGGAACGATATCCGCCAGTTGTTGCCGATCATTCGCGACGACGGCGTTCAGTGAGATTGCCTGTCGTTCGGCGAATCACCTCGCCGCGGCGACCTTCAGCGGCTGCGGCATCAATCCGCCCATCGGACGGCCGGAGCGCGCGGGATTGAGCTGATAGAGACCGCGGCGCTCGGTGATCGGGCGGAACGCGTCGGTGATGCCGACGACGGATTCGGCGGCGCCAAGCAGCAGCGTGCCGTCGGCTTCCAGTCCCTTCGCCATGCGCTCGAAGATCACGGCCTTGGTGTCCTGGTCGAAATAGATCAGGACGTTGCGGCAGAAGATCACGTCGAACGTGCCGAGATGGGAGAAGTCCTGCAACAGATTGAGCTGACGGAACTGCACCATCGCGCGAATGTCGGCATTGAGCTGCCAGAGCTCGCCGACTTGCGTGAAGTATTTCATCAGGTGCTGGATCGGCAGGCCGCGCTGCACCTCGAACTGGCTGTAGATGCCAGCCCTGGATTTCTCCAGCACCTCCTGAGACAGATCGGTGGCGACGATCTCGATGCGCCAGCCGGCGAAGGCCGCGCCCATCTCCTTCACGCACATCGCGATCGAATAGGGCTCCTGCCCGGTCGACGAGGCCGCCGACCAGATGCGAAGCGACCTGCGCGCCGCGCGCGCCTGGAGCAGGCCCGGCAGGATGGTTTCGCGCAGATGATCGAACGGGATCTTGTCGCGGTAGAAGAAGGTCTCGTTGGTGGTCATCGCTTCGACCACGTCGGTCGCAAGCCGGCCGTCGCCGTTCCTGATCTTCAGCACGAGATCGGGAATGCCGGGCAAGCTCGCCTTGCGGGCAAGCGGCAGCAGCCGGCTCTCGACGAGATACTGCTTGTCGGCGGAGAGATCGAGGCCGGAACGCTCTTTCAGGAACTTGCGCAGATATTCGTAGTCGACCGGCGTCACGAGCGGTCTCCCGCGAACAGGCGGTTGACCTTGGCGCCGATCTGGTTGAGCGGCAGGATCGCCGCGCAGATGCCGGCATTGGCCGCCGCGCCCGGCATGCCCCAGACCACGCTGGAGGCTTCGTCCTGCGCGATCACGTTGCCGCCGGCGGCGACGATGTCCTTGCCGCCGCGCATGCCGTCCGAGCCCATGCCCGTCAGGATCACCGAGAGGATGTTGCCGTGCCAGATGTCGATGGCGGAGGTGAACAACGGATCGACCGCGGGCTTGCAGAAATTGACGGCGGGACCGTCGTCGAGCGCGATCGCCGCGTCCGCGCCGCTGCGCACGACGCGCATGTGCTTGCCGCCGGGCGCGAGGTAGATCCGTCCCGGCTTCACCGGCTCGCCGTCAACCGCCTCGGCCGCCGGCTTGCGGCTCGCGCGCGCCAGATGCTCGGCGAGAATGGTGGTGAAGGTCGGCGGCATGTGCTGGGTGATCAGCACCGGGAAGCGGTCGATCACCGGGCCGAGCTCGGTGACGAGCGCCATCAGTGCCTGCGGACCGCCGGTCGAGGAGCCGATCAGCAGCACCTTCGGTGCGTGGGCCGAGAACGGGCGCGTGGACAGCACCCCAGACGACGGCGCATGCAGAGCCGGCGCGGGCGCGGCGGGCCGCACGACAGCCGGCGCACGTGCAGCCGGTGCCGGGGTCGCTGGCGCCAGCGGCGGGCTCGCGACTGCGGGCCTGCGGCGCAGCCGCGCGCCGAGGTGACGGATCTTCTGGATCAGGTCGTGATGAAAGATGTCCGCAGCCGACGCTTCGCGCGTCGACTCCGGCTTCGGAATGTAGTCGGCCGCACCGAGCGACAGCGCCTTGAAGCTGATCTCCGCGTTACGGCGGGTCAGCGTAGAGGCCATGATGATGACGAGATCGCGCTTCTTCGCCAGCAGTTGCGGCAGCGCCGAGATGCCGTCGAGCTCGGGCATTTCGATGTCGAGCACCGCAACGTCGGGATTGATGCGTTCGAGCTGGTTGACCGCCTCGAGCCCGGTGCGCAGCGAGGCCGCGACCTCCATGTCATGCTCGGCACCGATCCAACGCGAGATCAGACCGCGTATGACGACCGAGTCGTCGACGACCATCACCCGCAGCGGCCCGGCGTCGCGCGACGGACCCGTGGTCGAATTACCTGCGAACGCAACACTCATTACTCACCAACTCAGACTGAAACGGTTCAGTTGAAACAATCGCCGAAGGATCCGTTCAGCCTCCGGATGTTCGCTCAGATAAGTCCGACTTCCTGAAATTTCGCCGTCACGATGTCCTTGTCGAAGGGCTTCATGATGTATTCGTTGGCGCCGGCGTGCAGCGCACGGGCGATGTGCGCGACGTCGTTCTCGGTGGTGCAGAACACCACCTTGGGCTGGTCACCGCCGGGCATCCGCCGGAGATGGCCAAGGAATTCGTAGCCGTCCATGACCGGCATGTTCCAGTCGAGCAGCACGGCATCGGGCAAGCCGCGCTTGCAGGCCTCCAGTGCCTTCTCACCATCCTCGGCTTCGAGAATCTGGAAGTCGAGGCCCTCCAGGATCCGGCGCGCAACCTTGCGGATGACGCTGGAATCATCAACGACGAGACAAGTGCGCATGTGAACCTCTGCTTCCTACCCCCTTGTGGGGGTACTTCCAATTGCGAGTCCGTCGGCGGCGATGCCGCCGTATCAGGCCGCCATCATCTCGGGCGCGAGCTCGAGGACGCGATCGACGTCGAGGACGACCATGAGCTGCCCGTCGAGGCGGTGGACGCCGCCGGCGAGCTTGGCCATGCGGGGATCGAGGTTGACGGGGTTCTCTTCCATGCCGGCCTCGGCAAGGCGCAGCACTTCGCCGATCTGGTCGATCAGGAGGCCGTAGGATTCACCGCGCAGGTCGACGCCGACCGCCATCGGGGCCTTGCCGTCCTCGGGCTTGGGCAGGCCGAGCCGGGCGCGCATGTCGACCACGGTGACGATGCGGCCGCGCAGGTTCAGCACGCCCGCGATCTCGCGCGAGGACAGCGGAACCCGGGTGACGCGCTCGGGCATGAACACGTCCTGGACGCGGGAGATCGGCAGGCCGAACAGCTGGCCTCCGATCATCGCGGTGACGTATTCGACCATGGCGCCTTCGCCGATCTGCGTCTTCTTGTTGCTCATAGCGGTATCTCCTGATCCCCAGTGCCGTTACGCCGCTGCCCGGCTCAGCTCGGAGGCGCCGGCGGCGCCCGCGGTCTGTTCCTTCAGCGCCGCGATCAGACCGGGACGGTCGAACTTGGCGACATAGTCGTGGAAGCCGGCCTGACGGCCGCGCTCGATCGCCGCCGGCGACACCAGCGCGGACAGGCCGATGATCGGCATCGCGCCCAGATTGGTGTCGGAGCGGATCACTTCGGCGAACTCGAACCCGTTCATGTCGGGCATCTCGATGTCGGTCAGGACCACGTCGAAGCTCTGCGCCCGCAGCGCAGCCAGGCCCTCCTGCGCGGTCGGCGCGGTGCGGACGCGGTAGCCGGCCGCCTTCAGCACGGGTGCCAGCATGTTGCGGAAGAAGGCCGAGTCGTCGACCAGCAGCACCGACTGCGAGTGCTGCGACGGCTTCATCTCCTTGCGGGTGAACCAGTCGGCGAACGCCATCGGCAGGAAGTGGCCGACGTCGATCACCTCGGTGGCCTGGCCCTTGATCACGGCCGAGCCGAGAATGCCGGAGGCGGAGCCGCCGACCTCGATGTTGAGCCGTTCCTCGACGATGTCGATGATCTCGTCGACGACGAGGCCCATGGAGCGGCCGTCATCGGCGAACACCAGGATCGGCTGGGCGCCCTGGCTCGCAATGGTGACGCTCTCCATGGCGACGAGCGGCATCAGCTGCTCGCGGTACTGCACCATGTAGCGGCCGTTGCTGAACTCGATCTTGTCGGCCGGGAGCTCTTCCAGACGGGTGACGAGCCCGAGCGGGACCGCCTTGGGCTGGCTGGAGCCGGCGCGGAAGACGAGCAGCGAGGTGGTCTGCTCGCCACTTCCGATGTGATGCGCGCCATTCTCGTCGCCCACGTCATGGGCCGAGGAGCCGGCGGCGCCGAGCGCTTTCGCAATGCCGTTGGGATCGATGATCATGATCACCGCGCCATCGCCCAGAATGGTGTTGCCGGAGAACATGTCGATGTGACGCAGCTTCGTCGACATCGGCTTCACCACGATCTCTTCGGTATGGAACACGCCGTCGACCACGATGCCAAAGGTCTGGCTGCCGACTTGCGTGACCACGATAAAGCCGTTCTCGGGATCGCTGGCCGCGCCGTCGTCGATCTTCAAGAGCTTCTTGAGGTGGATCAGCGGCAGCAGCTTGTTGCGCAACCTGAGCACAGCGGTGTCCTTGATACGCTCGATGCGGTGCTCGCTGTTGGCCCGCGCACGGACCAGCTCGACCACCGAGAGCTGCGGGATCGCGAAGCGGTCGCCGGCGGCCTCGACGATCAGCGCCGAGACGATGGCGAGCGTCAGCGGGATCTTGATGGTGACGGAGGAACCCTCGCCGGCCACCGACTTGATGTCGATGGTGCCGCCGATCTGGTCGATATTGGTGCGCACCACGTCCATGCCGACGCCGCGGCCGGAGACCGAGGTGATGGCAGCTGCCGTGGAGAAGCCGGGCGCGAAGATGAACTTGTGGATCTGGGCTTCGCTCATCTTCTCGAGCTCGGCCTCGGTGACGAGACCTGAGGAGATCGCCTTGGCCTTGATCCTCTCGGTGTTGAGGCCGCGGCCGTTGTCGGCGATGCAGATGATGATGTGGCCGCCCTCGTGATAGGCGGACAGGCGAATGGTGCCCTGCTCGCCCTTGCCGGACGCGAGACGCTCGGCGGGGGTCTCCAGGCCGTGGTCGGCGGAGTTGCGCACCATGTGGGTGAGCGGGTCCTTGATCAGGTCGAGCACCTGGCGGTCGAGCTCGGTGTCGGCGCCGTGCATCTCCAGCTCGATCTGCTTGCCGAGTTCGCTCGAGAGATCGCGGACGATGCGGGGCAGCTTCTGCCAGGCGTTGCCGATCGGCTGCATGCGCGTCTTCATGACGCCTTCCTGCAGCTCGGCGGTGACGTTGGACAGGCGCTGCAACGGCACCTTGAACTCGGTGTCCTCGTTGCGGCGGGAGATCTCCAGCAGCTGGTTGCGGGTCAGGACCAGCTCGGAGACCATGGTCATCAGATGCTCCAGCGTATCCACGTTGACGCGGATCGACTGGTTGGCGATGCGGTCGCCTTCGGCGGTGCCCTCGTCGGCCATCGACTTCTTCGGCGCGGCCTTTTCCTTGGCCGGCTTCGCAGCTTCCTTCGCAGATTCCTTGGCGGCGGGCGCGGGAGCTTCAGCGGCCGGCGCGGGCTCGGCGGCTTTGACGACAGGGGCCGGCGCTTCGATCGCGGTCTCGCGGAAGGCGCGCTCGAGCTCGTCGAGCGAGACTTCGCCCGGACGCAGCGGACGCTCCAGGGTCTGGTCGATCAGCGAGCCCTGCGTCATCTCTTTGGCAGGTGCAGCCTTGGCTTCGGCCGGAGCTTCCGGCACCAGCGGCGGGGCCTCAGCAACGGGAGCAGCGCTGCCAGCCGCCATCGCGGCCATGCCCTGCTCGACCATCGCTTCCAGCTTGTCGATGAGATCGCGGTCGGTGCCCTCAGGCTCGGCTTCGGTCGCCTCCAGCCCAGCGAGGATCTCCTTGATGCGGTCGATCGAGGACAGGATCACCGTCACGGCCTGCCCCGTCACCGGCATGCCGTCGCGGAATTTGCCCATCAGCGTCTCGCCGGCATGCGCCAGCGCTTCGAGCCGCGGCAGACCGAGGAAGCCGCACGTGCCCTTGATGGTGTGGACCAGGCGGAAGATGTTATCCAGGATCTTGGCGTTGTTCGGCTCCTGCTCGAACTTCACCAGCTGATTGTCGACGGTGTCCAGGCTCTCGCTGGTCTCCGTCAAAAACTCCCGCAACAGATCATCCATGAAAACAGGCCTTCATACAGGGAGGGCGCGCACGACTTGTGATGCGCCATTTCGGAATGGGGCCAGCTTCACCGCAAAGCGTTTAATAATGGTTGAGTATGTGCAAAAGAACGGAACCAACAAAGAGATAAGGCGCTCCGGACAAGCCGAAGCGCCTCGTAAAGATTCGATTAACGTTTGAGGGCGGCGGCGCGCCTACGACGCGGTAATGGTGATCGCTTCGCCCTCGTGCGCGAGCCTCACGGTGAGCCCGCAAGCCTCCGCCAACAGCCGCGTATAATAAGGCTGGATCGCGTGCGCATCCGCAGCCGGGCCGCGCTCCCCGCTCAGGAGCTCGGAGATGTTCTGCGGCAGGCGCGCATTATGACCGGTCGCGGTGACGCGGAAGCTCATGGTCTCGCCGTCACCGATCGGATCGATCGTCAGCATGCCGCCGCGCGGGATCGTGTGCTGGGAAACAACCAGCATATTGAGCAGCAGCTTGACGCGATTCTTCGGCAGCAAGAGCCGCGGCAGATTCCAGGTGATCGAGCACTTGCCGTCCTCGATATGGCCGCGCGCCATGGTCTGGGCGTCGCCGAGATCGATCTGCGCGCCGGACGAGCCGGCCGCGCCGAAGGCCAGGCGACAGAACTGGAGGCGGGCGGAGGCGGTTTTCGCGCTCTTGCGGATCAAATCGAGCGCGAACTCGCGATCCTCGGGCTTGGGATCGTCGTCGAGCACTTCGAGCCCATTGACGATGGCGCCGACAGGGCTGATGAGATCGTGGCAGACCCGCGAACACAGGAGCGCGGCGAGTTCGAGCGCATCTGGAGCGGTAGCGGTACCGGGTGACGAAGCGTCAGACATAAAGGGTTCCTGGAATTGCACGGCGCGGACGCGGCGAATCACGCATGCTTGACGAATGCCGCAGGTTCTAACATTCGCAAGCCCGTGGCAGCTAGCTTGCGATCGGTTCGAAGCGGCCCTAAAGCCGCGGCGAATCAGTCGAGTAGGGATGGAATTGCCGATGAATGAGGCATGCAGGTGAAGCGGATCATCGACGGCCCGGCCGCCTCCCACCTGATGGAGCCGCTCACCGCGCTGGTGGTGAAGGCGGGCGAAGCGATTCTCGCGGTCAACCGCGCGGCGATGCGGGTCGACGGCAAGCAGGACGGCTCGCCGGTCACCGAGGCCGATCTCGCCGCCGACCGCATCATCGCTGACGGCCTGGCGCAGCTCGCGGCCGACGTGCCGACGTTGTCGGAAGAGCGGACCCAGCTCGCCTCGCCGCCATTCCGCGACAGTTTCTTCCTGATCGACCCGCTCGACGGCACCAAGGAGTTCGTCGCCGGCCGCGACGAGTTCACCGTCAACCTCGCCCTCGTGACCGAAGGCGTGCCGCTGCTGGGCATCGTAGCCGCGCCCGCGCTCGGCCTGCTCTGGCGCGGCATCGTCGGCCGCGGCGCCGAGCGCGTCAGGTTCGACGGCGTGAACATCGGTGCTGCCGAACCGGTCCGCACCCGCACGCTGCCGACGCAGGGCGAGCCCTGGATCGCGGCGGTGAGCCGTTCCCATGGCGACCTCAGGAGCGAAGCGTTCATCGATGGCCGGCCCAATGCGGTCAGGAAGACGGTCGGCTCGGCGGTGAAATTCGGCCGGATCGCGGAGGGCAGCGCCGACATCTATCCCCGCTTCGGACCCACTTGCGAATGGGATGTCGGGGCGGGCTGCGCGGTCGTGACGGCGGCCGGCGGCAAGGTCACCGACGGCAAGGGTGGCGAGCTCCGATTCGGCCAGCGCGGCGACACCGGCTTCATCATCCCGGAGTTCATCGCCTGGGGCGATTCGCGGGCGGCAGACTGCTACTGACTGAGCTGTTCCTGAAGCGCCGGCCAGCGCTTGCGTACCTCATAGAGGAAGCGCTCCGGGTCGGCGGCGAAGGCATCGCGGTTGGCCTCCCGGCTGAACAGATAGAGCCGCTGCGCCGAAATCACGTAGAAGCGGGGGTTGGCGGCGACGGCCACGCCGCGGGCGATGTCGGCCGGATCGTAGCCGCCGAACTGCGGTCCATAGATCTCGGGATGGGCCAGGAAGGACGCCCGGTTGCCCTCGTTGCGGAAACGCCAGACCGCGCCCCAGAGGTTCGCCTCGAACTCGGCCGTCCCCTGCACGGCCGCGCCATCGACGAAATAGGCGACGGGGTCGAAACCCTCGATCGCCACGCCGCTGAAGCGGTTGACGACGATCCGCTCGGTGGTGGCAGCCTCGGCCGGCAAACCTGCGCAGGCGATCCAAATGCCCGCCAGCAGGCGGACGAGGAAGCGGATCAAGGCATTTCCGGGGCGCAAAGGGCTATCTTCCTGCCGTTGTGCCGTCATAGTTGCTGCGGATAACATCCGAGTCGAGGGGACATCCGGCGCAACCTAGAGCCGTGCCTGTTGGCGTCAGGTTAAGGAAGCGGCGGGATTCGATACCAGGGGTTCTTTTATGACTTTCGCATCACGCCTTGCTGCGGTCGCGCTTGCCGCGCTGGTCGGCTGGATCGTCCCGGCCTCCGCCCAGCAGCCGCCGCCGCCCAATTTGCCGCCGCCGCAGCGGAGCCCGTCACCCAGCACCTATGGGCCGGACGAACTCGTGACCGCCGGCCACCGCTTCTTCGGCAACGTCTCGCGCGGGCTCGCCTCGATCATCGAGAAGGCCGTCAGCCAGTGGGGCCTGCCCAACGGCTATATCCTGGGTGAGGAAGGGTCCGGCGCCTTCGTTGCCGGCCTGCGCTACGGCGAAGGCACGCTCTACACCAAGAACGCTGGCGACCTGCGCGTCTATTGGCAGGGCCCCTCGCTCGGCTTCGACTGGGGCGGCGACGGCGCGCGCACCATGACGCTGGTCTACAACCTGCCCGCCACCAACGCGATCTACCAGCGCTTCGCCGGCATCGACGGCTCGGCCTATATCATCGGCGGCTTCGGCATGACGGCGCTCACCGCCAACAACATCGTGCTGGTGCCGATCCGCTCGGGCCTTGGGCTACGGCTGGGCGCCAATATCGGCTATCTGAAATTCACCCCGCGCGCGACCTGGAACCCGTTCTAAAGCGCGATCGCGCTTTAGATTGTTGTTCGAGCATGATCTTTCCGGAAAACCGCTGCGCACTTTGCGCTGACGCGGCTCTTCGGGCCCGGATCATGCCCTAGGGCTCCCTCCTCCGGTCCAATTCCGGATTCACGTTAACAACAGGGCGGGGCTGGCTTTTTGCCGGCCCGCCATGCATTGTCTTTGGTAAATTTTTCCTTGCTTTCGGAGTTCTGGCCCCATGGTCGAACCGATCATGTACCTGGCGATCGGCTTCCTGCTCTCGATGCTGTGCGGGCTTGCCATCGTGCCGCTGGTGCATAACCGCGCGGTCCGCCTGACCACGCGCCGGCTCGAGGCCGCCACGCCCCTCTCGATGGCCGAGATCCAGGCCGACAAGGACCAGCTCCGCGCCGAATTCGCCATGTCGGCGCGGCGGCTCGAGATGAGCGTCGACCAGCTCAAGAACAAGACCACGAGCCAGCTCGCCGAGCTCGGCAAGAAGAGCGACGCCATCAACCGCATGAAGATCGAGCTCGGCGAGAAGAACGCCACGATCTTCGCGCTGGAGGCGCGCGAGAAGGCGGTGAAGGAGCAGCTCCGCGCCACCGAAGAGGAATTCAGCGCCAAGACCGACGCCCTGCGCGCCGCCGAGAATGCGCTGACCGACAAGCAGGGCGAGCTCGCAAAAATCAATTCCGAGCTGTCCGACCGCTCGATGATGGCGGAGAGCCGGCAGGTCGAGCTGGTCGCGGTGCGCGCGCAGATCGAGAACTTGAAAAATCGCGTCGGCGACGCCGAGAAGGAATTTGCCGCCACGCAAGCGCGGCTGACGCAGGAGCGGACCGAATCCGAGACCGCCTCCCGCGAGCTCGGCGATGCGCGCGGCCGTGTCGAGAATCTGAGCCAGCGCGTCACCGAGCTCGATCGCCAGCTGATCGTGCAGGTGAAAGAGGCCGAGATGCTGTCGGGCCGCGTCGCCGATCTCGAAGGCCGCCTCGCTACGCAGGGAAAGCTGCTCGCCGAGCGCGACTACGAGAACAACCAGCTGCGCCAGGCCAATGAGGGCAATGATCGCATCATCAAGGAGCTGCGCGTCGAGATCGCCGGCTTAAGCGGCGGCAAATCGTCGGCGGCGTTCGAATCGCTCCGCGCGGAAAAGACGGCGCTGGAGGAGCAGCTGCGCACCGCGCGCGACGAGCGCGCCAAGCTCCAGCGCGACATCAATGCGATCCAGCAGCAAGCGGAGAGTTCCTGGGCGACCGAGCGCATGGAGAATGCGCTGCTGCGCGAACGCATCAACGACATCGCGGCCGAGGTCGCCAAGCTCGCGATGCAGCTCGAAGGCCCGAACTCGCCGATCGAGGCCCTGCTGGCGGCCGAGGCCGGCCAGCCCCCGAAACCGGCGCCGCGCCCGGCCAATGACGCCGCCGGCAATGGCCCGACCGCAATCACCCTGCCCGAAGGCGGCGGAACGCTCGCCGAGCGCATCCGCGCGCTCCAGGCCCACGCCTCCCGCGCCCGCCAGCAGGGCGCATAAGCGGCCCAAACCACGGTTTCGCCTGCGAATTGCGTGATTGACGGAAGGTTTTCCGGTCTCGAGGCGCCTGGAAACTTGACACCTTTGGCCCGCACTTCTAAATCGCGGGCTCCGATGTGCCGGCCGGCCGAAAGTCCGGCCGTCGGCATGATGGTCCCGGGCGCATAGCTCAGCGGGAGAGCGTTCCCTTCACACGGGAGAGGTCCAAGGTTCGATCCCTTGTGCGCCCACCATTCATCCTCCTGAACCCTCTGCCGGTTGCGAACGATCACCCAGGCCTAACGGCTGTCGGGGCCGTCTGATCAAAAATGTCGAAAACAACCCCATGCACAGTAGCTGGCATCAGTCGGATCAATGGGCTACGCATTTTCCGAAATTCGATTGACGCGTCGGGCAAAACACCGGCATGATGGCATCATCCAAGGAGAGGCCCGCACCCCCCCCCTGCGACTAGCCCGCCTTGACACGCGAGAGGCCCATGGTTCGACCCATGTGCGCCCACCATTGATCCTAGATTCCAAGAGTCGCTGAAAGCTCCCTTGCGAGGCGTGCAAACGTCCGCTTTGCCAAAAGCGGTCATTCACCCGAGGTCGGCTTTTGACCCAAAGCGGACACGCCGACCTCGGTCATCGCAGTAAGCTGGGTTGGAGCTATCCTATTCACAGAACCTCGAGGACTATCATCTTTCGGTGGTCTTTGCGGGACAGGCGACTGGGACGTACATCGATATCGGCGCAGGGGCATCCGGTAGCTGAGCTGTGCTTCGGAAGCTGGTAGCGGCGCAACCGCGCTTCAGACCCGTCCGTTGACCGGCAGCAGCGCGCCGGTAACGGCGCTGGCGGCGTCACTCGCCAGGAAGAGGATGACATCGGCGAGTTCCTTTGGCGCGACCCATTCGGAAGAATCGGCCTTCGGCATGCTGGCGCGGTTTGCCGCGGTATCGATGATCGAGGGCAGCACCGCATTGACGGTGATCTTGCCTTTCAACTCGGCAGCTAGTGACTCCGTCAGCTTATGCACGCCGGCCTTCGACGCCGCATAAGGACCCATGCCGGGGCCGGCCTGCAGTGCGCCCGTCGCACCGATATTGACGATGCGGGCCGCCCGCGAGTTGAGAAGATGCGGGATCGCTGCGCGCGAAGCATTCAGCGCGGTCTCGACATTGAGAGCATGCATGCGCTGCCAAACCTTGGGATCGCCGTCGGCAATGGTCTCGAAGGCAAATCCGCCAGCAATATTGATTAGCGCGTCGATCGCGCCAAAATGCGCGGCGGCGGCATCGATCGCCTCTTTCGCCTGTGCCGCATCGGTCAGGTCGATGCGGCCGAATTCGATCCGCTGGGCTGTTGCGGCGAACTGCGACTCAGCATGATCGATACCGGCGACTCGCGCGCCGCGCGAAAGGGCTTCCTCGGCGACCACCTTGCCAAGCGCGCCCAGCGCGCCGGTGATGATAAAGACGTTACCCTTCATGGCGGTCTCCGTGCGAATGAGAATGAATCGACGCCGCAGTCACTAAAGTCAGCAGAGCTTCAAAATGTGCGCCGCCCTGGCTGAGATCGACCGCGACGATACCGGGATAAAATGCCGACGACGCCCGGCATCCGCCCAGGCTTGCGGCGCATATCATTGGCGCCGATCTGCCACAGTCACGCATCACGTCTTCCACTTGATCATCGTCCGCAGGATGCTCATTGGGCGGCCGGCGTAGGGCGGCTGAAATAGCATTTGGATCGGCGAGAGAGGACCTTGATAGAAGACCGGGCGCAATTTTGAAAAGGTGTTGAACCCCTCGCGCGCGTGGTAATGGCCCATACCGCTCGCACCGATCCCACCGAATGGCAGGTCGTGCTGGCCGACGTGCAGGAGAGCTTCATTGACCGATACGCCACCCGACATCACCCGCGAGATGTAGAAGTCGCGCAGCTCGGCATCGGAGGTGAATGGATAGATTGCCAACGGTCGGTCGTGACTATTGATATAGTCGGCGACCTCCTGCCGATCTGTATAGGTCTTGATCGGCAGGATCGGGCCAAAGATCTCGCGCTGCATGACAATCATGTCGTCCGTCGGATTTAGCACGAGATGCGGTGGAAATTTGCGCTGCTTCGTGTCCGGAATCTGCCGTTCCGCAAGATTGACCAGGACTGCACCCTTTGTACGGGCATCCTCCAGGGTCGCCTGCAGCCGCCTGAACGACGGTTCATCGATGATCGACGTGTAGTCTTGACCGTTGATGTCCGGGAAGCGCTCGGCAAACAGCTTGCGGCAATGATGGACGAACTCGTCCTCACTCCCTTTGGGCAGAAACATGTAGTCGACATTCGTACAGATCTGACCGGCATTGAACATCTTCACCCAGAGTATGCGCTCTGCCGCTGTCTTGACCGGGAAGTCAGGCCCAACAATTGCAGGTGCCTTGCCGCCCAATTCAAGCGTGACAGGGGTGAGGTTGCGGGCCGCGTTGGCCATGACTGCGCGACCGGTCGCGCCGGATCCCGTGAACAGCAGATGGTCGAAGGGCAATGACGAGAATGCGGGTCCTCGTCCGCCGCCATCCTCGAAAAAGGCAAGCTTCTCGAGCGGGAAATACTTTGGCGAGACACGGATCAGGACCTCGGCGAGCGCTCTTGAATTTTCCGACATCTTGACCATCGCACGATTGCCGGCGGCCAGAATTGCGGCGAGCGGGCAGAAGCTGAGGTTAAGCGGGAAATTCCAGGGAACGATGACCCCGACGACGCCGAGCGGCTGCGGGATGACGCGGTTGCGCGCGAGCGGGTAGGTCATGAAGTCGACGTGCCTGCGCTGCGGTTTCATCCACTTTTTCAGGTTCTTTCTGGCGTCGGCGATTGTTTCCAGGACAACGAAATATTCGGCGAACAGGGTCTCGAATTCAGACCGGTTGCCGTAGTCGGCGTTGATCGCTGCGACCAGCTCGTCCTTGTTGTCCTTCAGGAGTTGCCCGAGGGCCTTCAGGTCAGCAATGCGCTGATCGTAGGATGGCTCGGGCGCCGCCAAATAGGCCGCCCGCTGCGCGGCGAAGCAGGACTGCAGTTCGGCGGGAATGTCGACGGAACGAAAATTGACAGGCACGTTCATGATGTTCGCTTTCTCTGGGTTTCGCGTGTCCTCCAGGTGGATAACCAGGGCACGTGCTGACCGTGACCGTGTCAACTCCAAGTCAGTGCATGCTTGCGCTCGCATGGACGGAGCCCGGCCTCTCATCCATGATCCGCTTGATGGCGCGAGCGCAGCAGCCGCACTGGGCGCAGCATCCGAGGCAGGCATACACCTCGCTCATGCGGGGCCGTCGCGCTTCTTTTATGACCACTGACCGCACCTGGTGGTCGCTGAACACATTGCAAGAACAGACGATCATCGCCTTCTCCTAACCAATACCAATGAGTCGGATGAAGACCGCCACAAGCGCGGTGCTCCAGCCGCAAGCACGATGGTTTCCGCTCGGCTCATCGCGGTGTGGCCAAGAGGCTGCTCGCGGACCAGATGGTTACCCATTCCAGCTCCTTCCGAGGCATCGCGAACGCTTGCTGCGGCGCCTCGACGCTACCCGCGTTCAGGTGGCCTTCTGCTTAGCTTCGGTCTGCAGGTCTGCTTCGGTGAAGCCACGGCCGCCGGGGCGGAGCGCCGAATGTTCGCGCTTTGAGTGGACGAGCGGGTAGAACATCTGCGTCGTCCAGCGCTCCGG